>JAULKM010137343.1:0-18689 GCA_032355605.1 Rubia tinctorum
AACTTTAATATTGCAACAAATACCTTTTACCTTTTATTATTATAATTAAACTCCGTCTTTCCATAAGCCTATGGAAATACCGTCTTTCCCAAAACTTTGCCAATAAAGAATCAGCAATATATTCATTGAGATCGTCTCTTAAAAGACGGCATTTCCATAAGTCATGGAAAAATCAAGGTTTAAAAATTAGAATAAATGAAGATAAAAAAATTTGGTTGCATGAATCAGATTATAAACTTTACAACTACTACATGTTGCATAATAAATTTTTAATATTGCAACTAAGATCTTTTACCTTTTATTATTTTAATTAAACTCCGTCTTTCCATAAGGTTAAGGAAAGAAAGTATTTCCCAAGACTTTGTCATATTCATTTGCATATAATTGAAAAAGTTCGTCTATTGAAACACGGTCTTTCCATAAGTCATGGAAAGATCAATGTTCAAAGTGTAAATTAGAGAAAATGAAGATAAAATTTTCGGGTTGCATGAATCAGGTTATAAGCTTTATAACAACTACATGTTGCATAATAAAATTTTAATATTGCAACTTAGACCTCTTACCTTTTATTATTCTAATTGAATCCCGTTTTTCAATAAGTTTATGGAAAGACGATTTTTCTGAAAATTTTGCCTAATTGAAAACTGTGAGAAAAGGATATCTAAAAATATTTTTTATACCAAATATAATAAAATTAGATATGAGAGTGTCCTTACTTCGTTATCAATTAAATTTGACCTTTAAAATAAGCTTATTTGTAACAAAATAAATTAGTGCTTGTGAAGTTTAGCGTGTGGGGGGGTGGCAATAATTTAAAGAGCTTCAGGCCTCTAAATACACCTGACATTTGTTTTGGGCCTCAATCTAGTGAATTAATGGCTACTATTTCACCATCTAATTGGGCTTACATGTAGTCTTTTTGGTTTGGACCAAATGCAACAACTTAAAGACAAGCAATCATATCACCTTAGTTGTCAAAGTTTAATGCTACCTAAGGCCATGGTGTCCAATGGTAAAACTATTCCCAAACTACTCTCAATTCAAACCACAACTAAAACACTTTTTTCCCCACAATGATGGAAACCACTCTCAAATCACTCCATGAACCCCACTTGATTCTCTGTATCATACTCATTATTTTTACCTTTAATAATATATTCAAATAAATTTACATAACAAAATAAATGTAAATGTGAAATTTAATAATACACCTATAATTATTGAATTGGATTTTGTTTTTTGAAATCTCATTTTTGAAATTAATTTCATTTTTAAAATTTATTTCATGAACCATAATTAAACAAAAGGAACGAATGTGATTTCCCTTAAAACTTATTTCCTATTGCTACATCATTGTTAAAAATTTTATCATGATAATAGTTTTTTTTTTATAAAGTAGTCTCCTTCTCATCAATATATGGAATGGGTTACAATTGATTTGATTGTATGCACAATTACAATTGTTTAGTTTATCCTACATATTAGCTGATGACTAGTACTATTCGAGTCTATCTTCTATTACAATTGATACACCGATAAACATACACCATACCTAAATTAGAAATAAGGCCTATCTATTACAAGGTGGGATGAATGAACTCCCACATGGATGGCTCACACAGAGTAAGTGGGGTGGCCTCCCACTTGAGCTCCACACCAACGTGGTGTATTAGAGCTTGCTCCACACCAACCTGGCGTATAGAGACTTAAAGACCATCAATTATTAGGGGGGAAAACCTGAGTTGAGCATGGTCAGTCGAATACAATGCCAGCTTACCTTGGTGGCTGAATGGAAGGCACTACGTAGATATGGTCTACATGTACTGTGATTACATACAGCAATCTCGACCTCCACCCGCTGAACAGATGCATCAACTTAAGTCGGCGTCCCGACTCAAACAGTCACAATGACACACATTAGATTAACATTTTTATTCCATAAGCACAAAGATCTCTAACCCGAGCCAATTTGGACGTTCATGGTATGTCGGTCTATCCGAAAATATCCAAATTAACCGAAGTCTACTGTTCTACTCTTAAACCTTAAAGGGTATCACCAAAATTATGTTGACTAAACTAGTTTGACTTGTATTTCTCCTAACTAGACTCTTTGGAAAGTAGATCGGAAGCCAGTATGATTTTATTATTTTTAAGGTCGCAAGAAAATTATAGGTGGCAGAGACTTCCTAATCTAATGCTCTAGACCTTCCTTATTCAACTATACTAAAGTTGGTTAAAGAAAAAGGACCAAAAGCACCAGAACCCATATAACCTTAGCCCCGACTAGGGTAAGGAGAAAACTAGCTCACTATGTTCAGCCCACTGTCAGCAGCAGTCTATCACCGTGCGCCGACCTCGCACCACCAAAATGCTGCCATAGTCCTTCTATGCTCGGGATTTGTGCCTTCTTCGGACCATTTCATGGTCCATCTCTGCGGTAGGACAAACAATTGTGGTTTTCTAACCACCATTTTCCTTATCCGCCATTATTCTGCCAAAGGCTTGCTTCTTTTCCAGGCGACAACACTCGGTGCAAATGTGAATATCCTTCTTCGTCAGAGTTCCAGCGGGTTTGCCTCCTTACTAGCCAGCTTCAGATCTACAGGAAATAAAAAAATATATTTAACAGAATAAAAACAAGCGGGTAGCAGTGGTAGATATCAGTTTCTGCCACCGCGTTGTCCGCCGCCGGCATATGTCATCTTCCACCATTGACCGCTTTGAACTAAGCAGCACATTTATAATCCTTTCTCCTATCATATAATTCTCCACTATATATTATCATTATCATTCCGTTCATTGTTCTCTTAAGTAAACCAAGGACACCATATAGGGGATATTGTGGGTGGGGTGAAAACATAACATATTTTCATAATGAGCATATTTTGATAGGTGGTATATCCATAGGTTTATGAACTGTCACTTATTTTTTACGTTATACACTGCATTTGTTAAATTACATACTAAATTTTGAAAATATTTTTTACATTATATATTTATATATTTTTCACATTCAAATTGTAAGGTCATGTGAAGTTCATGGTTTAATGTGTTGGCATTTGTGAACTAGTGTTAAAGAAGAAAAAATGTTCCATGTTGGAACATAATGAAGATTTCAGAGTCGGTGATTATATATTGCGTCGAAATTGATTTATGGAAACTTGGAGTTTCAGCAATATTTAAAACAGCTGTATAGATTCATAATGGTACTATGGAAAATCCATATAAATATGGAATTAGATTCATGGAATATTATGGAATATTATGGGATATTTGAGATAAGGAAATTCCCTTTATTTATGGGATTTGGATATGCTTCAGAAGCAGATAAGGAATAGGAATATTATGGAGATATTCATAGATTATTCTGATATGCACATGGACTATAAATATAGGACATTAACAGATGCAAGTGTACGAATTGAATTGAGAAAAATCTACACTTCAGATTTATATTCTGCCGATAGATTTTCAAGAGCCAGAACTTATATGTTCCAACATTCGTGACATGTTGATCAAGTTCAGAGTCGTATACCTTAATTCCTCGGGAGGAGGAGATCCAGCGTTAACAAGTTTCGAGGTCAGAGGTCTGATCAAGGGGGTGGGTAGCAAGGGGAGTTTGCGAAATCCACACGTTAATAATTAGAAGATAAGTATAGTTGTATGGTGTACCGTGTACTGTATCTTCTCGATTAGTGGATTTATTCTAAACTGGGTCAGACCCCACATATGTTGGTGGTTTTCACCAAACTAGGTAGCCAAGTTGTGTGTCTTGTTCGTTATTTACTTTACATACTTGGTTAGATATGCTATGTTGGAACATAGGGCTAATTGTTAAGCTAAAACGGTAAAACCAAATTTTCAATTGGTATTAGAGCTTGGTCACTTAGGTTTTACCTTGGTTGTGTCAAGGAAAGTGTGATCCGGATTTACCATGGCGACAAAGGAAGGAGCTTCCGTGTCTCGGCCACCACTGTTGGATGGAACAAACTACAACTATTGGAAGGCACGCATGAGAGACTTTATAAATTTACTGGATGAACTTACATGACACTTTTTTGAAACTGAGTGGAATCCCCCAATTGAAGATGAAAAATCCAGCTCGAAGGAGAAAGAAGGAGAGTCAAGTTCAAGGAAACAAAAGCTCAAAGATAGATCATCTTGGTCTCCAGACGAATTGAAGGCTTCACTGGCTAATTCCAAAGCGTTGAATGTTATCTTCACAGTAGTGGATGAAAATCAGTTTAGACTCATCTCTACATGTCATCAGGCTAAGAAAGCATGGGATATTTTGCAGACTGTACATGAAGGAACCAATCGTGTACGTGAATCCAAACTACAGATGTTGGCTACAAAGTTCAAAGAGTTGAAAATGGAGGAGGATGATACGATTGCCACATTCAATGGGAAACTTCGAGACATCTCTAATATGGCTTATCAACTGGGAAAAGTCTACAAGGAATCTAAACTGGTGAAGAAGACCTTGAGATCACTGCCCAAGAGATTTGCAATGAAGGTTGCAGCAATAGAAGAAGGCAGAGATGTATCCACAATATCCTTGGATGAGTTGATAGGATCACTACAGACGTATGAGATGACTATGGAACAGCCTGCAAAGAAAACTCATAAGGAGTTGACCTTCAAAGTATCTTCATCTCGAGACAACTATGAATCAGATAGTGAGGATGGTATTGAAGAAATTTCTCTCATCACTAAGAAATTTTCAAGGATGCTGAAAAAGATGGTGAACAAGAAAGAACAGGAGGAAACAGACCTCGTGGACAGAACCTTGGAAATAATCATGGGATATGCATGGAGAAAGGAAATTAGTAGTTCTCTAGAAACCAAAGTGGTGAAGCAAAACAGCCAGGAAGAATTCTATGTAGAGAATGTGAAGACTTTGGACATATCCAGGCTGCATGTGCAAATACCTGGAAGAAGCAAGGAAGGTCGTATTTCACCTCGTGGTGTGAGGATGAAGAAGATGAGAAAGATGAAGAGGAACTTACTAGAAATTATGTAGTATTTGGAGAAAAAATTCACAATGATACGGTGGGTGTGGACGTATGTTCCAACACAGATAAGTCTGTATGTTCCAACACAGATAAATGTGTATGTTCCAACATAAGTTTTGACGATACTTCCAGCGATGATGAAGACCAACCCGTGAGTGAAGAAGATATCTACTCTTCATATGAACAAATGTATGACATGTGGATAAAGGTTGCTGGCGCAAACAAGTCCCTGAAGATTGAAAAAAAATCAACTGGTCGAGACAAAGAAGGAACTAGCAGTACTAGTTGAAAAACTAGAGAATGAAATCAAGGATATGAAATTGAGACTATATTCTGAAACTGAGAAGGCAGAGATGGCAGAAGCAACAATCACCAAGTTAAATACTGGAAAGGCAAAGCTCGACGACATTCTAACCATGGGAAAAAAGTTTTGGAGATCGACAAGGAATTGGATATGGTAATCCATCATGCAATACAGGAGATCTCAAGGCAGAAGTTGAAGACATGAAGAGAAAAGTGATTAAAACCCGTCAACAAAAACCACTCATCTATAGCTATTGCATGTTTCAAGGCCATATTGAGGAATAATGTCTCAAATTACTCAGAGATATCATGAATGGAAGACAACTGTCTACATGTTCCAACACAGATGATACCCAACGATCAAACATGGTTCGAAATGTATGGGTTCCTAAACGCATTAATGTTTGCCTTGTTACTCACACTTCTCTTATTGCACATTCTAGACACTCGTGGTACTTTGATAGTGGGTGCTCTAGACACATGACTGGAACTCGGGAGTTTCTAACGAAAATTAAACCATATGATGGTGGTTTTGTTACTTTTGGAGACGGTAAGAGGAGTCGTGTTATTGGCAAGGGTGAAAGGCATATTGAAGGATTTCTTGTGTTCACTAGTGTATTGCTTGTTGAAAATATAAAGGAGAATTTGCTGAGCATCAGTTAATTGTGTGATGACAATATGACAGTTAAGTTTCAGAAAGATAAATGTGTTGTAAGACATGGAAAAGATAAAGTAATTTCTGGTATTCAATCATCAGACAATTGTTACCTCTTGGAGCAAGAAGTGAGCTGCCTGAGTTCAAAGCAAGATGAAGGCACTTTGTGGCATATGAAGCTTGGTCATATCAACTACAAAACCTTAGTGAAAATTTCCAATTCGAATGCAGTACGAGGTATGCCCACACTTAAAACCAAAGGTGGAAATATATGCGGTCCATGTCAACAAGGTAAACAAATTCGGTCTCCTCACTCTTCAGTTTAGTATATTACTACCTCAAGGAATCTCGAATTACTTCATATGGATTTAATGGGTCAAGTCAACACACCTAGTGTGAGTGGTAAGAAGTATATTTTTGTACGTGTTGATGATTTTTTTAAATATACTTGGTTGGCTTTTCTTAAATAAAAATATGATACCTTGGATATGTTTAGAAGTTTGGTGATAAAATTGCAGACAGAGAAAGGAAGTCCGGTAAGAGATTGTCAGAATGAGAGTTTGAAAATTCTTAATTCAGTGATTTCTGTGATGAACTTGGGATTCAGCATGAGTTTTCTGCTCCAATCACCCCACAACAGAACGGTATTGTAGGAAGGAAGAATAGAATACTTCAGGAGATTGCATGAGTCATGCTTGCAGAAAAATGAATACAAAAAAATGGTGGGCAGAAGCTGTCAATACAGCCTGTTATACGATAAATCGTGTGTATCTTTACCCTTTTACCAACAAAAAATCTTACTAGATTTGGAAGGGCAGGAAGCCAAGCGTATCTCAATTTCATGTGTTTGGAAGCAAATGTTATATTCTCAGAGACAGAGATCTGTTGGCTAAGTTTGATAATCGTAGTGATGTTGGAATATTTCTAGGGTATTCTGTGAACAACCGAGCTTATCTTGTTTACAATCTACAAGCACACTGTCTCATGGAGTCTATAAATGTAGTTGTGGATGATTCTGATGACAAACAGAGTTCAAATGGAAATGAAGATGAACCAGATGCGAAACATGTTCCAACACATGAGAATTCAGCTGAGCAAGCGAACTATGTTGGAACATCTTACCAGCCGGAATCTGATGACGTAGAGTATGTTAGAATATCTTCCCCCACACCAAGTCTGCATGTTCCAACAAAGGAGGTACCGGAACCTATCTCAAGAAGAACTCGATTGATTCCTAGAGTTAACTACAGAGAATTAGCAGGGCTACAATGTTTCATCTCACTGATTGAGCCAAAGAACTACAAGGAAGTACTACTTAATGAATATTGGATTGCGGCAATGCAAGAAGAGCTCGAGCTGTTTGAACGCAATGATGTATCCTATCTCACTCCTCTTCCGACAGGGGCAAATGTTATTGGTACAAAGTGGATTTTCAAGAACAAGTCAGATGAACATGGACAGATTACTCATAATAAAGCGAGATTGGTGGCGCAAGGATATACTCAGGTTGAAGGAGTAGATTTTGATGAAAGCTTTGCACCAGCTGCCAGGTTATCATCTATTCGCATCTTACTTGCTATTGCTTGTATTATAAACTTTACTTTATATCAGATGGATATGAAGAGTGATTTTTTAATGGAGTGGTGAATGAAGAAGTGTATGTGGAACAATCCAAAGGGTTTGAATATCCTCATTATCCACATCATCTGTATAGACTTAAGAGAGCGCTTTCTAGTCTGAAGCAAGCACCAAGGGCACGGTATGAGCGACTGACAAACTTTCTCCTTAAGAAAGTTTATCATCGAGGGGGAGTAAATCGTACTTTATTTGTGCTTACTAGGTCCAAAAAGTTTTTGATTGCTCAAATTATGTGGATGATATTGTGTTCAGTTCTACTTCATCATCTATGGTGCAAGATTTTGTGTCACTTATGCAGGCCGAGTTTAAGATGAGTATGGTTAGAGAACTCACTTATTTTCTAGGACTTTAGATTAAGAAAGAAAATAATGGGTTATTTATATATCAAAGCAAGTATGTCTTGAATCTGGTGAAGAGGTTAAGACTCAGTATTGCCCGATCTATTCGAACTCTGATGGCAACCACACAAAAATTGGTGAAGGATGAGAAAGGTGTCTGAGTTGATAAAAAATTATACAGAAACATGATTGGGAGTCTCTTGTATCTTACTGCTAGCCGACCCGATATATGTTTCAGCGTAGGTGTTTGTGCAAGATTTCAGGCGGATCTTAAGAAATCTCATTTGACTGCAGTAAAGAGAGTTATTCGATATGTGAGTGGGAATTATGATTATAGAATTTGGTATTATAAGAATCAAGGATTAAGTCATATCGCCTATAGTGATTATGATTGGGCTGGCAATGCAGATGATCGAAAAAGTATTACTGGAGGTTGTTTATTTATTGGCACGAATTTGGTCTCTTGGTATAGTAAGAAGCAAAATTCAATCTCTTTATCATCTGTTGAAGCTGAGGATCTTGATTCTGGAAGTTTTTGTGCACAATTACTATGAATGAAACAAATGTTGAATGACTATGGAATTCAACATGGGCCTCCAGAGATTTTGTTTAACAAAAAAAGTGCAGTTGATATCTCCAAAAATCCTATTCAGCACTCATGAACGAAGCATATAGACACCATACATCATTTTATTAGAGATTTTGTTAAAAGAAAGGAATTTTTGGTGGCCTATGTTCCAACATGTGAGCAGTATGCATATATATTCACTAAACCGCTGGACGCTTCAACCTTATAATTTCTCAGACAACACCTGGGTGTGTGTCAGATATAAGGTATTTTTCTCTGAAATTCCTCTGTATTGTATTTATATTTGTGATTGGTTCATTTTTTGTTTCGAAAAAATTTAGAAAAACAAAAACAAAATAGAAAGACAAAGTTAAGAAAGAAGGAATTAGAAGTTGGGAAGTATGTTGGAAGTTCAAAGAAGTATGACATGATTTGACAAGAGAGAAAAAGTCATAATTTTTTTGGAAAGGCAAAAAGGAGACACATCAAGAGAGGTAAAAAGGGAAGGAGTTATTTTTTGTTCAAATTCTTCCAATCTCTCCACATTCCCTCTTTTTCGACATTACACCCTTCTTCTTCTCTACCAAACTTTCAAAATTTTGGAAGTTATCCTTGCTGAGTTTGAGTTATCCGAGAACTCTTTTGCCAAACCAAAAACTCCTTTCCTAGATACACCTTCAATGGCCGGAAACAAGAAGCTGATCCTACTCACCTCCGGCAAGCCCGAGGAGAACGTACCTAGAAAAGAAAAATCCAAATATCAAAAGGTAAGTGCTTCTAAATCTACTCGAGTTATTTTGAAGGGAAGGAAGTTTGATTCGATAGATGAGTTTGCTAAGTGGGTGCAAGAAAACATGGTAACAATTGATATGAGGAATTTAGAAAAACTTAAGGTGGAATTTTGAGGTTGGCATGGAAGAATTACTCTCGGGTGACATTGGAGAATTATTTGATATTGAACATTTTGAAGTTAAGTTGCTGAGAGGTGAATATAGAGAGCATAAAGGGAAGGACATGTTTCATGTTTACACTTATATTCCCAGTAGGAGTTATTAGAAAATTGAAGAAATCAGTGAAGAAGAAGCTGAGGGTTTGGAGGTCATAAGATCCACATATCAAATGAAGGTTGCTCTATTTGATGCTAAGGCTACAAACAGGAATAAGGAGCTCATGGATTTAGAGTCCCCGGTAATTACTGTGCCTGATAGTGAAGAAGAGGAAGCTGAGTATGTTCCAACATACCAACTGAAAAATGCTATGGAGGTTGATGATGCAGAATTAGGGCATACTGATGATGATTTGGGAAATCAAGACTATCAGATGAATGATGTTGATGGAAGGCCTGCTTGTGATGAAGATGAGATGTATGGGATCGATAAGAGAGGGGAGATGACCCCACAAAGGAAGCTGCTGAGACAGAGTACTATATTCCAACATAGGGAGATGACTATGTTGGAACAAATGAGCAATAGCAGGAAGAATATGTTCCAACACAGGAACCTAATCTTGCCTATTCTAGTGACGAGGTATTTGATGAATTCATCCAGAATAGGGTGAGGAAGGCTAAAAGGAAGGATAAGGAAGCTGAGTCATCCCAGCCAACCAAGAAAAGAAAGATGGCAGAACCCTCTCCCAGGAAGAAGAAAACCACACTGCCACCGCTTCATGTAAGTGATGTTGTCTTAGATATTTTCTATGATGTTTATTGTGAGGAAATGGGAGAATTATTTTCCCAAATAACAATTATTTCTGAGATGCCAGTATACTTGGTGGCCTACAGACCGAGTGGTTTTTCCGATTTTCTGGAACTTATTGGCATGGAGAAGGCTTCCTCTGTGATTTTAGACTAACACAAACTGCTGGTTTGTGAGGTGTATTCAAATCTGATGGCTGGAAATTTAGAGAAGTGTTCGCCCTGGTGTGATCGAGTTTATGTTAGAGGAAATATTTTGAATTTCTCTGCTAAGAAAATTATTAGGTTGTTGGGGCTAAAAACACCTAATTTTGAAGGAATTTTTTAAGGAGTTAGAGGTCACATATGATCAGATTTTGGCAAAAATATCTGGAGGAGTGAAAACTGAGTGGCCTGCAATTGGGTATTCTCAAGCATCTTTTCTAACATCCAGATTTTTTAGATTTTACCAGGTTGCAGTAAACTGTTGGATGTCATCTACCAACACTATAGCTTTGACTCGGAAAATGGCAAGGTTGTGTACTGTGTTGGAACACAGAAGCCTGTCAATCTTGGATTACTCATTCAAAAGATTATCGTGAAGCAGGATATCTCTCCAAAGACCAAGCATGCACTAGTTTATCCTTGTATCATCTCTTCCTTGGTTAGAAGTGAGAGAGTTAAGGCCAAGCCAAAAGAAGAGATAGTGGAAACTGAACCTCTAAAGCCGAACAAGAAGACTTTTGGTTTGAGACAGGTGAAGGATTTGCCTTGGAAACCTAAGACTGCAGCCTCTACTTCTGATGGAGATGAGAAAGAAGCCAAGGTGATGGTTATGAATGCAAAGTTGGGAGCCATTAATACTTAGATTGTTGCACTTGAAGCTGAAAAGGCCAGAAGAGAAGAGGAAAAGGCACAGTTGGAAGCAGAAGATGTTATTCCTGAACAGAATTGAAGTCTGAAGGACTATGTTCCAACATAGTTAATGTTGATTTCAGGGGGAGCAGATTTTGATGTTTTTCTTGTTTTTTGGGACTTTGGCATATTCATAGCCCCAGGGGGAGAATATTTTAGAGTTTTTTGTGAGGTGATCTAATCTGAATCTTTGATTTCTGGTATTTCTGGTTTTATTCACGGTGTATGTTCCAACATAGGGGATTTCTGGTATTCTTATATTTTTTAAAGTTGTAAGTTTTTCTTGTGGTCCTTTGTTCCAAAATAATTGGGTCCACAAAATGCCAAAGGGGAAGATTGTAAAGTCACGTGGAC
The DNA here is from genome assembly GCA_032355605.1 of Rubia tinctorum. Taxonomy (NCBI): domain Eukaryota; kingdom Viridiplantae; phylum Streptophyta; class Magnoliopsida; order Gentianales; family Rubiaceae; genus Rubia; species Rubia tinctorum. The sequence continues at coordinate 11,459 of JAULKM010137343.1, forward strand.
TTCGTTGATTATCGAGTTGGCAATTTGTGAACTAATGCTGAAAAAGAAAAGTGTTCCATGTTGGGACATACGGAAGGAATCAATATTTGATTGTTAGAATATTGAGTAATATTGATGTTATGGAAATATGGAGATTGTGCAATATTGATTCAGACGTGTATGAAGTATAATGGATTTATGGAAAATACTTATAATTATGGAATTGGATTTATGGAATTGGATTTATGGAATATTATAGGATATTTGAGATAAGGAAAATCCCTTTATTTAAGGGATTTGGATATGCTTCAAAAGCAGATAAGGAATAGAAATATTATGGAGATAATTACGGAATATTCTGATCTGCTCTAGGGACTATATATTGATGGACATCACGACTGCAACTATAATGATTTTAATTGAGAAAAATCTACACTTCAGATTTACGTTTGACTGAGATTTGAAAGAGCCAATTTTCATATGTTCCAGCTTACGTGACTTGTTATTCATTTGTTCATAATCGTATACCTTAATTCCTCGGGAGGAGGAGATCCAGCGTCGATGAGTTTCGAGGTCAGAGGGAGTCGGATCAAAGCAGATCGCTAGCAAGGGGAGCTTGCAAAATCCACACGTTAATAATTAGAAGATAAGTATAGTTATATGGTGTACTTTATACTGTATCTTTCTGATTAGTGGATTTATTCTGAACTGGGCCAGGCCTTGCAAATGTAGGTGGATTTCACTGAACTGCGTAACCAAGTTGTGTGTCTCATTCGTTATTTACTTTACATACTTAGTTAGATATGCTATATTGGAACATAAGGCTAATAGTTAAGCTGAAATAGTAAAACCAAAATTTCATATCTCATTAATGACATTAAGTACGAAGAACCAACAAGCTTGGTAACACTTATGAACTCTACACTATGTCTAAGCATTGAACCAATTCATGCATTTACATAAGATTAGTCAAGAACGTTCAACGTTTATAAACTTCTTTTATTTGCTACATAAAACAAACATGACAATGAGTTCGACATCATCACATTCATCTAGCAATTATCACAGCATAAACCTAATTAGAAGCTCTAACTTATGCTCTTGGATTACATGGTAAAAGAGGGGATATTAGCTACTTTTACCCATTCTTAACAAGTTTTCATACAAGCAATTCATATACTCAAACTTCCAATCAAATAAATAACATTAACAACCAACATCAAAGCTCCATAAATGCACAATAGAGAAAGCATTAAATATATAGAAATGATTCTCAAGACATGGATAAGGAATCCTCAATTAATTGCTCCCAATGATATTACTAGCCTATATAATGAAAACACATAAATAACCTACAAAAAGTAAGAAATGAAGAAGAACAAAACTAGGGTTTTAAGATCAGAATCGGCCAGGAAGAAGAAGAAGAGAGAAAAGAGAATAAAAGTGTGCTATTTATAGTACAAGAAGAAGGATAAGAGGTTCTGGCCACCAGTTCATCGCGACTCGTGAACAAGATGTCGCGACTCGTGACCAGAATCAGAATTTTGTTTTTTCTTCTTCTTTTAGTTTCTAGCTTTCTCTCAACTTTACTTCTCTTCAAGCCTTCAAAATATGAACTAAATGGTATTTAAGTTTTCAAAGATAGTCTTCAAAATCTTCCAAAATTTGCCTTGTCACACAAAATCCCTTAGAAAAGTAATAAAAGCTCAAAATCGCTCTTAACTCATCTTAGAGAATTTCAAGGCAAAATGCCACATCTACAGCACAAAAGTGTATAAAAATGAATCCAAAATTTTCCTAAATAATTGTACAAAATAGACACATTACCTCTGTTATTGTTAGATCCTGGGGATCATTATATTCATGTTCATCCTCATTTAGAAGCATGTGTTAACCAATGTATTTTGCACATTTATTAGTATCTTTTGTATTGTTGATTGCTAGATTTAGTTGGGTTTACATCACATGGGGTTTAGATAGCCTTTGTAGATTTATTTATACCTAATGGATGTTATGTCCTTACGAGCATCAAAATCCTATTTTGTGAGCTTCGTTGTAGATCGCTCTTAAGCACTTCGGAGTATAAGGTCATTTGCAAAGATGGTGGTAGATATTAGAAGGTCATTCGCAAGGATGGTAGTAGAGTGAAGGTCACACACTTAATCGTGGTAGTAGATGTAATGTGCATAGGAGAAAGGAGTCGAAGCTCGGACAAGGACGAAGACTGGCACCACCATTTTATATAACAAAGCCTGTGCCAACCAAATGGTGTGGTGTTTAGGTAATTGCACAGGTCAAAAGGTGTTGCACAACCCGTGCTGTTCAATCGCTCGTGTGGCTAAGTATGAAGCATGGGCCATGCCATATTGCATGGGTCGTTCCCCTTGAAGTTTATGATGTGAAGACCAGGCCATGACCCGTGATGTATTGCATGGCTGCATCATCAATTTTCTGAGAAGTCAGCTCCAGCCGGTAGCCCACAAAGAATTGCACAGGTTGTGTCGTTCCAATGTCAAAACAAGCTTTCATCCGATGGCTCAAAAGGATTCACACGGTCATGCCGCACTATTGCATGGGTCGTGTGCTATTACACGGCCCATGCCACCGCCTAACTAGGGTTTACCTTGTCTTTTTTGGGCCTCTTGAAGACCCATTTCCAATATACTATATAAATGGACCTATATCTACTAGGGTTGATGTTTTGGCTAGTTTTATTTTCATTCTCCTAGTTTTCTAAGAGTAGGTAGAGAGAGAAAAGAATAACCCTTCTCCCTTCTTTAATATTCTTAGTTTTGCCCAAGGACAATGAATCAAATATAAGGGCCCTTATATAACCTGATAGATAAGGGCATGATAGTTAGTAGCAACTACGGTTGTAGTAATTCGACCTTTTTTGTTTCAACCCTAGAGTCATCATGAGATTTCAATCCCTTTACCTCTATAGGCCTAGGGATAAGCATTCATAGTGGAGGTCCGGATGTAATTCTTTACGGGGAAAAGAGCGCATAACGGTTGAGCTTCTTAATGCACTTTCCTAATTACAGAGGTGGTGTTGATACAATAAGACGTGAGCACCTTTGAGTGACAGACAAAGGGAAGTGTTGATTATCGATCACACTATGTGCATAAACATTGGGATAGGTTTATATGTCTTGTATTTGATAGAATTTGGGATCAAAGTATTCTACCGATCATGTAACGCAAATGTCCTCAAGTGTTAGCTTAATACAGTTTAATCTCTTGCACTTGCATCTTTAGTAGTCGATAGATAAAACACCCCCCAAAATCATGTTTGCAACATTAACTATTCCTGACACGCAATCAGATTGACGATCAGATTGCGAGTTTTCTGTAGTTAACTTTTAAATTCATAGTATCTCTGTGGACGACCTACACTTGCCACTTGATACCTTTTTGGTAGTTTAGTAGTGAGTATGGGAGCAACAATACAAATCTCTATATGTGTGAAGCGATCTGCGGGTAAATTCTATCTCCCGAAAGGATGGTATTTATTAGCGACCCGCAGAGTGCGGATTACTTAAATTGGTTAGCAAGGACATAGCAAGGAGCTTTGTCTTCCAAACAAATGCTAAGAAGCATTGGGAAGAAATTAGAGAAAGATTTGTTGTCAGTCATGGTCCTTTCTACTACCAGCTCATGAGAGACCTTGGAGAATTGAAGAAAGGTATTGATTGCGTAACTCAGTATTTTTCAAGTATGAAACGGATCTGGGATAAAATTGATATCATTAAACCTACGCTAAAATGCACATGTTGTAGTAGTGTTTGTCAGTGTGGCTTCGATGACAACAAGAGATGCATGAAAATGAAGACCATTTGCAAAAGTTTATCGTAAGGCTAAACAATGAGTTTGATGCTCTTAGTAACCATATTTGGTAATGGAACCTTTGCCTTCTAGAGGATAGGAGTATTCAGTATTTCTTAAAAAAGAACAATAAAGGAGTGTTCAGGGCTGCTATATGAATGCCGCTGGCAACTCAGCTATGCTTGTCAAGCAAGCATATGCTAAATACAATGGATCCAGTTCATGCAATGGAGGAAAGATCAATCGGAAGAGGAATGATTCTAATATTTTAAAATAAAGCTTATGAAGTGACTATGGTCATAATACTGAACACTAGATAAAGGAGAATTTTTTTAAAACTAAATACATATCCGTATTGGTGGATCAAGGAACCTGAAATCATGATTTCCCGTAATGATTATTATTGATCAGGAAGAGAATAAATAGAGAGTACAAAGTATAAATGTAGACTAATCCTAATATAACTCTAACCTAGTCAACAAGTTAAAATCAAATCTAATCATCTAACTGATTTATTCTGACACCCCCCCCCCTCAAGCAAAATTTTGGATGTTCGCCGACTTATAGCTTGGATTTGAAGAACTCGAACTGCAAACGATATAGCCCCTTGGTGAAGATGTCTGCTATCTGAAGAGAATTGGGTACGTGCACAACTCGAAACTTGCCAGAGACCACTAACTCCCAAACAAAGTAATAGTCTATGTCGATGTGCTTCGTACGCTTGTGAGCCACTAGATTCTGAGCCAAGAAGATAGCGTTATTGTTGTCACATAACAGCAACGGAGGGCCAGACAGAGGAACTTGAAGATCATGAAGCAAGAGAGTAAGCCAAAAAACCACTAAAGCAGTGTTGGCTAGAGCTTGGTACTCAGACTCGGTGCTGGAATGAGAAACTGTGGGCTGCTTCTTGGCACTCCAGGAAACAATATTGCCACCAAATAAGACAGCATATCCATAAGTAGATCGACGAGTTTCCAGACAGCGAGCCCAATCAGCATCAGAATACCCCAATACCTGAGGAGAACTCGCAGAACAAAATGTGAGACCGAAATGAAGAGTACCTCGAACATAGAGCAGAATCCGCGTAACTGCCGCAAAATGATTATCTCTGGGGTCCTGAAGATACAGACTGGCTGTGTTGATTGAGAAGGCCAAATCTAGACGAGTGTCAAGTACTGGAGAGATCTAACCAATGAGCGATACAGAGTCATATTTCTGAACGGAAGACTAGTAGAACTGTGCATCTGAAAATCTGGCACAAAGGGTGTAGAGACTGGTGAAGCATCAGACATCCCTGCTCAAGTCAGAATGTCCCTAACATACTTTTCCTGACAAATAAGTAAACCACATGAACTAGGTGAAACTTCAAGGCAAAGAAAGTAATGAAGAGCCATATGGTCCTTAATCGCAAACTCACGATGTGTCTGGTCAATAAACTGACGAAGGAGAGTCGAGTCGTACCCTGTGAGGATAATGTCATCCACATACACCAGAATTTAAAAGCAACGAGGAACCCCTTGAGAGAACAAACAATGACGTGTTAGTGGATCTGCATTGAAAACCGAGTTGAGTCAAATAAGAGCTAAACGCTGGAACCATGCCCGAGGAGCTTACTTAAGGCCATATATGGCCTTTTGCAAGTGACAAACATAATCTAGATGAACGGGATCCCTGTAACCAACTGGTTGCTTCATAAAGACCGAAGCATCGAGAACACCATTAAGAAAGGCGTTCTTGACATCTAGCTGATGAAGAGGACAGGAGCGCATTGTGGCAATAGCAAGAACAGTCCGAACAGTGGAGGCCTTGACCACTGGATTGAAAGTGTGATCAAAATCAAAACTCGGAATAAGCGATAAACCTTGCGCCACAAATCTAGCCTTATGACGCTCAACAGTACCATCTGGTCGACACTTTAGTCGATAAATTTATTTGGAGCCAACAATGTTTGCCTGTGAAGGGAGAGGCACCAAATCACAAGTGTGCTAATCACGTAGAGCCGCCATCTCGCCATCCATGGCGGTAACCCAAGCCGGATCCTGAAGAGCAGTGCGATAATCCGTCGGCTCATATTAAGCAAGCAATGTAGCAGTAAGACCATGAGCGATAATATCTGAATAATCTCTCCGCCGAATAGCCTAAGTCACCGATCGGGTGACCATGCGATGAGTACGAGACCGAGCAGGAGAGACCGGAGAAGAGACCAAAGAAGTATAACCGACCGAGGAGACTGGTGAAAAGGCAGCTGAGCTAAGCGGAGACTGAGCAGGCGGACTGACTGACGGAGAGGCGGAAGGAGCCTACCGTGGCGCTGGTGGAGGATTTGTGGCATAAACGGAACAAGGGACTGAAGGAAATGTAGTCGACATAGGAGCAACTTGAGGAAAATTAGGTACCAAATCAGGATCAAGATCAACAAAAGTAGAACATCTAACACTGAAGGTGGAGAACCGTTCCCGAAGGAATGGATGGGGTAAATTAAAAGCACGCCTCATCAAAACGAGCATGTCAAGAGACATAGATTCTGCCAGTAGTGCGATCAAGGCACCAAAAACCTTTATACTGCGAGTTGTAGCCAATAAAAACACACAAAATACTGTGAGGAGACAGCTTGTGGTCGGCAAACGAGGGAACAAACGGGAAAACTCGATAACCAAAAGCATGAAAATTGGTATATATGGGTACCCGGCCATTAAGAATATTATATGGTGATCGTCCGCCAAGAACAGGAGTAGGCAACTGATTGATAGTATAAATGACTTCAGTAAAGGCATTAGGCCAGTGGGAGAGAGGGACATGGGAGTAATAAAATAGGAGAAAGTCCCTATAAATCACAATGAACCAGATCAAGGACCCTAGCAGCACTTTTATCATTTGAATAAAAAGATAAATGTTTCCTTTTAGCCTTTTCACATGCTTCACAAAGGGTGGGTTTAGGAAAAATCGATGAGACAACTAAGGATTCAGAAGCACGCAAAATAGCAATAACAGAATGCGGAGCATGACTAAGTCGAGCATGCATGGGAGATCATCATCGTACTTCTCAAATGTACTATTTTTAAGCCCTAAAGTGCTCTTAACTACAATTAAGTAGATAATGGCAAGTCGGGGTGTCCAAGGAGAAAAGGGATTTTTCTAAGCATTTACACATATAGGGTAAATACTACACTAGATGTAAAAAATATGCATATATAAAAGCATATAAAGAGGGGGTTTGATTTGGTTTTTCCTATGTTATGAATTTTAAGACAAAGTAACTAACAAGTAATGTGAATATAGTAAATAAGTAACAAACTACTAAGAAGAGATTAAACACAAAATACGGGATATTTGGTGCAATTGATTTCTACTTCCAAGCCTCTTATCTATCCTTGAACATATAACATATTCAACACTTTCACTACTTGTTGTGAAGATAAATCTTCTA
>JAULKM010137352.1:0-18689 GCA_032355605.1 Rubia tinctorum
TGGTATTTGAATGTTGGGAATGAAACGACACTAGCCATATAAATAAGCGCAGACCGTGTCAATACTTAGCTTCATGGAGCCTCCAGTTGGAACGGGCCATGTTAGAGCAAGTGGCCCATGCTGAGTGTTTTTGGCACGACCGTGTTTGCTTTGCACAACCTGCGCTGAAGGTCCCTAGCAGAGACTGACTCGTTGGCACGGCCATGCCAGGTCTTCAAGAATTAAACTTCAAATTTCTTCTTTTCCTGGCTTGAGTCCATTTACTACCACGTTTTGACTCGTGGCCTTCTATCTACTAACATCCTTGCGAACGTCCTTCTATTATTTACTACCAGCCTTACGGATGACCTTCTACAAAACGACGCTAAAGTGCTCACGAGCAACCTACTAATACGCTCACAAAAAATAACCTAGGTGCTCTTGAGAGCAAAGTGTCGATTAGATCTAATTAAGTCGACAAAACTCAGGATTTAGATAAGAAAATCAATAACGTTCATCTAAATCATTTTAATGCTAACCTATCTAAAACTAGAAATTAACAAATAAAACATAGTAACAAACATGTCAAATGCATTTCTTATTGCATGCAAATAGGTGTAGATCAGGCTTTCACCCACAGCTTCCTAAGCATTTATTTCCACGTGGTGCAAAGTCGTAAAGCTTCTGAGATGCTAGGCCAGACCATGGTGAGGTGGTGTGTTCATTTAATTTAGTATATTAAAGACATTTTGGACTCACTTTTGTGGACTTTTGTTCTCTAGATTTTTAGTTTTCCCTAGAATTTCTCTTAGGAGAGTCAAGAGCAAATTTTATACTCTTATAATTCTTTAGGAATTTTGTGTGACTAGGCAACGTTTTGAAGATTGAAGCCATCAACAAAAGGTATTAAAGATTGAAGACAAGAATAATCAAATATTAGAAGGCAAGAAGGAAAGGCAACAAAGCAAAGAAGAATCAACATAAAAAAAGGGCGAAATTGGTTTTGCTCAGGAGAAATTGGTTTTGCTCAAGCAAAACCATTTTCACTCGAGCAAAGCCATTCAAGATTAAACCTAGAGCAAAAAATTGATAAAAACTATAATAAATAAGATGACAAACAAATAACATTCAAGATTCAATCTTTCATTGCTAACTTTTGTCACTAAACATAGAACAAATAACATTCAAGATTCAATCTTTCATTTATAACTTTTGACATATATGATAACAAACAATAGTAAAATATTCATCTAGCAATATTAACATCATTTACCGACAAGAAGTTCTAATTCCAGGTTCTTGGAATTCCATGCCAAAGGTGAGAAGAAATTGTACACTTTTCTAACACTTCTAACACTTAATCATACAAAAAATTCATATTCTGAAACAACTCATAACATAAATGAAGTAAACATCAACATTAATTGCACAATAAATGCTTCAAAACAAATGTTTCACAACAAATGCTCAGGAAAGAGTAAAATAGAGTCTCACTGCATGGGTTTGGAAGCTTTAATTAATTGCTTCCAATTGATAAGTTTAGCTAACACAAATCATATTAACATTCATGGAAAAATACATACATAAAAAAGAGAGAAAATATGAAAGAAAAGCAAAAACTAGGGTTCTTGAGAAGGGCATTCGGCCAAAGGGTTCTTATGAATATTTGTTAGTTTGCTTTTATTTGTTTTTTATTTGATCTTAGGTTGGCTTGAACATGTATTGTTTGAGTTCTTGGTGTATGGTATTTACTCAATCCTATTAACAAACACCCAAACACTACGACCCCGAGTTAGAATTAAACTTGAAAAATGGCTAGAAGGCTTTCTTTGGAAAGTGTGAACAACACCCCTCCTAGTTACCATTTTCCAGAACCTTCTACCTTTGTGGATCATCAAGAGAAACATGAAGGCAAGAACCCTAGAGGACAACTTCAACACCCTCACCTTTAAGAGGGAGATGTCTTGTTGAGGTAAATTCCACTGAGGGAGATTATGGCTTCCAATCTTGAACAAAAACCGATGTGCATCACTTATCTGGCGATTGGAGCTACCAGGTATTTCGAGCTTAAATCTATATTAATACACTTGCTACCTAAATTTCTTGGTAGGCAAGGGGAGGATCCCAACAAACATCTATTCGACTTTCATATGGTCTGTTGTGAGAGGATTCCCGAAGGGGTGGATAAGAACCTCTACAAATTAAAATCCTTCCCATTTTCATTGAGAAATACCACAAAGGATTAGCTCCACTAGCTTCCATTCGGGAGTATCACCTCTTCGATTGAATTGAAGAGAAAGTTTCTTGCTAAGTACTTCCCGACCTCAAAGTCTGCCACCTTGAGGAAGGATATAAGAAATATCCTCCAATGACACGAAGAACAACTCTACGACAATTGGGAGGGTTCAAAAAGCTTCTCTCAAGTTGTCCCTACCATGGCTACTCGGAGGGAGATTTGGTCTATTATTTCTACAATGGTCTCTTTGATGAATATCAAAGGCTAGTGAGCGGAGCTAGTGGTGGTTCTCTTGTGAACAGGACTTCGGGGCAAGCTATGGAACTCTAGGAAGAGTTAGCTGAGGAGTCATAGAATTATAGCTCAAGGGCCAATTTGAGGAGACAAAATCCCAACACAGGTGCTCCTTCCAACAATGGGAAAGTTGAAGACCAAGTGTCGACTCTCACTTTTATGGTCAAGACTTTGATGACACAATTCGAGGCTAAACCACAAGTGAAATCTTGTGAGATTTGTTCTTCACCGCACCCTGTAGATGCTTGTCCTACATTGCAAGATAACTATGTGGAGGAAGTGAATGACATGGTATATCAAGGAGGTCAAGGATACCAAATCAAGGGTATCAAGGAAATCAAGGCTGCCAAGGAGGCTACCAAAATTAGCCTTACAATGCGGCTAATCAACCCAATTCTACAGTATGGGGATGCACAAGGGGGTCAAAGTTCTCAACCTTATCTCCCCCTCAAGAAAAATATTGGCCTTCTCAACCACAATACCAAAGGCTCCAAGATAAACCCCACAATCAAGGGAAAAGTCATGAAAGCCATTGACAAATTGACCATATGTGCGGACAAGGCCTATAAACACCAAGAGAGGACCGACTCTAGCATAAAAAATGTAAGACTCAAATGAGCCAAATAGCTAAAATCTTGAGTCGTATGGAGGCAAGATATTCTGGAAAACTTCCTTCTCAACTGGAGCTTACCCCTTAACAAAATGCGAGTGGTATTATTTTGATAAGTGATAAGGAGGTTGGCACTTCCCAGGATGGTGATATTATTGAAAATGAGCCCACCGTAGTTGAGGTGTTCGAAAAGGAAATTGCGGATGAGGCCATGAAAGTGGCCAATGACAAGGTGAGGAAGGGTTAGGAGAAGGAAGAGGAGATCCTCATTGAGAAATCAACATCCATTCTTGATCCTCCATCCCCTCCTCAAAAAATGCAAAGATGGTGGAAAGTCCAGCTTATGTGCCGGAACCACATTTTTCGGAGGCTTTGAAGGACAAAGGGAGGAAAGAGGAGAACAAGGACATTTACAAGGTCTTTCTTAGATGTGAGGTAAATATTCCTCTCTTGGATGCTACTGAACAAATTCCTAGATATGATAAATTTCTTAAGGAATTATGTGTTGTGAATAGAATAAAAAAGAGCTAAAAATAAGCAAAAGAATGAGGAAAATGAGAATGTTTCCACTTTGTGTCAAAAAGAGTTACCCCCAAAGTGTAGCGATCCCGACATGTTCACAATACCTTGCATGATAGGAAACACACACTTTGAAAAATCCATGCTTGATCTAGGTGCATAAATAAGTGTGATTCCTTAGTTTTGGTATGAAAGCCTCAATTTGGGTACTTTGCATAAAACTGGGGTGGTAATCCAATTAGCTGACCATTCTAGTGCACACCCTAAGGGTGTTATCGAGGATGTGTTGATTAAGGTGGATTCCCTAATATTCCCAGTGGATTTTTTTATATCCTTGACATTGAGCATGATAAACATACCGCCCCAATATTTTTAGGGAGGCCATTTTTGAAAACTTCAAGGACAATGATTGATGTGCACAATGGTATCCTTACCATGGAATTTGATGGGATTAAAGTAGAGTTTAACATAAATGACTGTATGAAGTATCCAGTGAAGAATATTCTTGCCATGCTATAGATGTTATTGAAGATGTTGTGCAAGATATTTTAAAATTAAATGGTGATAATTCTTTGTTAGTTTCATTGGAATGTGAGAGTAATGAAGCATGCAATGTATATTCTCTGAGCACTAACTTGAATGAAAGCTTTGAGGACTTGAATGTTCTTGAGAAAATGACATCTGGCCCTATTCCTCTACTCCTAGAGGAGCAAAAGAAACCAGAATTCCTCCCATCGCTTGTGAAAGCCCCCGTGATTGAGCTAAAACCTTTTCCAAGTGACCTCAAGTGTACATTTCTTAGGGAAAAAAAGACACTACCGATCATCATTTCAAGTAATCTTACCCAAAAGCAAGAGGAGAAGTTAATGGTGGGGTTGTGGGAAAACAAGGAGGCAATTTGATGGACTATTTATGACATTAAGGGAATATGTCTATCCACTTTCATGCACCAAATCTTATTAGAAGATGATGCAAAACCCATGTGACAACCCCAGTGTCGTTTGAATCCACTTATTATTGAGGTGGTAAAAGCGAATATTTTCAAATTGCTTCAACCAGGGATGATATATCCAACCTCGGATAGTAACTAGGTGAGCCTAACTCAGGTTTTGCCAAAGAAGAGTGGGATGACGGTAGTTGAGAATGAGAAAGGTAAAATGGTGCCCACTCGTGTCCCAAAGGGGTGGCGAGTTTGCATTGACTAACGAAGGCTAAATTCGGTAACCCCAAAGGATCACTTCCCGTTACCGTTCATTGATCAAATGCTCGAGAGGTTCATGAGTCATCCATACTATTGTTTCTTAGATGGGTACTTAGGATATTTTCAGGTGGCCATAACTCTGGAGGACCAAGATAAAAATGCCTTCACGTGCCCCTTTGGTTCATTTTCTTATCGGCGTATGCCTTTTGGGCTATGTAATGCACCCGCTACTTTCCAACGGTGTATGATAAGCATTTTCTCATAATTTGTTGAAATGTTTTTGAGGTATGCATGGATGATTTCACCATTCATGGTAATTCTTTTGACATTTTATTTAGAAAATTTAGCACAAATTCTTAAGAGTTGCATTGATACTAATCTTGTGAATTCTGAGAAATGTCATTTTATGGTAGAACAAGGCATTGTCTTAGGCCACAATGTCTCCTCTAAGAATATTGAGGTAGGCAAGGCAAAGATAGACACAATTTAAACTTTTCCTGATTCTAGTAATGTGCGTGAAGTGCGGTCTTTTCTTGGTCATGCAAGATTCTTCGCCGGTTCATCATGGACTATTCCCAAATTGCATCTCCTTTGTCCAAATTGTTGCAAAAGGAGGTGGAATTTGTTGTGGGTGACGGTTGTAAAGGGGCCTTCAATTTATTGAAGGAAAGGTTAGTTTCGGCCTCTATCATGCAACCCCCGGATTTGTCCATACCCTTTCAGATCATGTACGATGCGAACAATTATGCCATCGAAGTTGTGCTTGGTCAAAGAGTGGAAATGGTGGCTCACACTATCTACTATTCATCCATGACTCTCAACAAGGTAAAAATAACTGCTCCGGCACGGAAAAAGAATTTATTGCTGTGATATTTTCTTCAAATTTTTTTTGATATTATTTGTTTGGTACCAAAGTTATTATGTACACTGACCATACAACGCTTTGTCACTTGACGATGAAGAAAGAGGCCAAGCCGAGATTTATTAGGTAGATCTTTCTTTTGAGCGAGTTTGACTTTGAGATACGAGACTGGAAGGGCAAAAAGAACCTTGTAGCTGGTCACTTGAGCCAATTGGTCCTATTCCAAGAAGTTGAGGTAAAGTCACCAACGATGGAGCAAATACAGAAAGAGTTCCCAAAGAACAATTATTCATAATCGGGAACCTCCAACATGGTATGCCAACATTGTAAATTTCCTTGTCTCAGGTAAGTTTCCTCCCTATTTTACAAAAGTTCAAAAAGATAAGCTAAAATGTGATGCTAAGTTGTGGGATGATCCCCTTTTTTGAAAACATCGTGTAGATCAAGTTGTTAGGAGATGTGTCCCCGATAATGAAGTGCATTCAATTATTTATTTATGTCATTCTTATGCATGTGGCGGAAGAGGACCCCTAGAAAAGTCCTAGAAAGTGGTTTTTATTGGCCTGCATTTAATAAACATGGATACACTTTTTGTAAATCTTGTGATCAATGTTAAAGAGTAGGGAATATTTATTCTAGAAATAAGATGCATCAAAAAGTTATGTTGTATTATGATTTTTTTTTATGTTTGGGGCATTGATTTTATGCGACATTTTCCTAACTCTTGTGGCTTTGCATATATTATTCTTTCTGTTGATTATATTCCAAAGTGTGTTGAAGCAAAACACACTTGGAATGATGATTCTAAAGTGGTTGCAGATTTCTTGAAAGATAACATCTTCTCTTGGTTTGAGGTCCCCTGAGCCTTGATTAGTGATCGTGGCACACATTTTTGCAATCGGAAAATAGAGGCACTCTTGAATAAGTATGGTGTAACACACAAGACATCCATTGCCTATCACCCACAAACCAATTACCAGGATGAAGTTTCCAATAGGGAAATCAAGTCCATTCTTCAAAAAACGGTTAATCCTGACTGGAAGGATTGGAGTTCTCGGTTGAATGATTCCTTATGGGCATATAGGACAACTTATAAGACACCAATTGGTATGTCACCATACCAGTTTATCTTTGGAAAACCATGCCATTTACTGGTGGAAATAGAGCATAAGCCATATTGGGTGGTCAAGAACTTTAACCTTGATATAGATGGGCCGGTTTGCATAGAAAGTTACAATTGCGAGAGTTGGAGGAAACACAGAGAGAATCCTATGAGAATGCTGAAATACGGGTCTGCTCAGAACGTTTCAAGCTGGGCTCTGCAAGCTTCCTTGCTCGCGCGGGAAGTTACCCACCCACGCGATGTGTGCAGGCTCTGTTCTAGAATTATATATATATATAATTTTATTTTCATTTTTTTAAAAATTGATTCCTTTTCCACTATTTTATCATCTTCTCCATTTCTTTCTTCTCCCTTTCCTCCCTTCTCTATTTCAAGAACTCTCCCAAAATCCCATTTCCATATTTAAAATTCACTATTTCTATCCAACATTCATCCTTTCCACCAACATTCCACACTTATCCACCTTCTTACGCTGCTCTCCATTCATCCAATTCATCCTCTCACCCATTAAATCTTCCTCTCCAAATTTTTTTCTCAAAAACCCTAACTTTGGGGATTTTTGCTCTTAGGATGAATTGGTCACTTGGGAAGCAACAAATTGCTTAGACTTACTTGGAAAGATATTCTACCTTGTCACCCTCTTCAACATCACGCTAAATTCATTCCTCCTACAAATTTCCATTGTGATTGGTGTAGAATTTTCGTTAGATTTTTGTGCTTGTATTGTGGTTAGTTTGAGATGGGGGTATTGTTTCTTAGTTGATTTAAGGTGTTTGAATTTTTGTGGTAATGTGCTTGTTGGATCCTTAGAGCTATTTTGTTCTTGAAGCTTGGTGGAATTTTGTTCTTAACCACTAGGAATAGTTTTTGTAAAGAATTTCTTATTGTGGTAAATGGTATTGTGGAGCATTGCTTACTATGGTGATTGAAAATTTTATGGAACATTGATTGTTGTGTGATTGGTATTGTGAGCATTTCTTGTTGTGGTGATTGATTGTTTGTGGAGCCTTGTTTCTTGTGGTGTATGGTGTATTGTGGTGAGAATTCATGGCCCCGAAAAAATGAATTAGGCATGATGGTGCGAGTACTCCGTACCCTCTAGGAATTTCACAGGGAAGTATATGGGGTTAAAGCGCATTACGGGTGAGTTTACAAGAAGGTGGGATTTGCTTGTTGGCCAAACTATTCAAGAAACAAAATTTTGTTGTAATGAAGATATGAATCTGCTTGGGTTAAAGAAACCGGTCGGAGTCCTTCTATCTAAGGTAGGGTTGAAACATTTCATGGAAAAACATTCTCAAAGATACGAGAGGTACACACTAGAGTTCTTTGCCATCGTAGAGAAACAATAAGACCGGGTGGATGAGGATGGCAATTATGTACCATATATCACCTTTCACTTGAATGATGTGAACCATGAAGTGAGCTACACCGAGTTCAAGATGGCTTTCGGGTGTGATTATGAGTACAATAGGGAGTATGAAACCACCCCCTCTTATAATGACTCCAACTTTTGGCAAATCATAACCAAGAGAACCTGGACCGGAAAAGATAAAATCTCCTTAATTTTGCACCCCACCTTGCGTTACATTCATCGCATTTTAGCATCAGCCTTTTACTGTCGTGGCGAGCCCAAACATAATCCCGTTGAGGACATCAAGTTTATTTTGTCAGTCATAAGTGCCGGCATGGGAGGTCTAGATTGGGTAGGTGTTTAGGTGATGAAACATTGAGAGAAAACCACTAGAGAAGATCGAAAAAAGTGAGCTTTTAATGAGTGGTATGGTTACGATGCAAGCCAAACATTTGAACATTCAAGTACCAGAGGGTCTTCCGATACTAGGCGTGATGGACTCATACTTTCTCTCATGCAAGAGGCTATGTGAATCAAACATGTTGACAATCATTCGGATTTTGACAAAATTTGGTTATATGGGAGAACAGTAAAGTTCATGAATCTTCCTCCACCAGAGAGTACAAAATTTGATGAGGATGCTCTAGTTAAAGCATTGTGCATCAAACTGGACCTGGCATACAAGACCGCTTTTGAGATGGAATTGAACTGTACTTCCATGGTCACTCCACACGTAATTGGCAATCCTACCAATACACCTTCACCTCAAAATTCCTATAAAAACTTGCTTCATGAGTTGTGTGGCCTTTGAGAGGACCAAAATGCTTTCCATCGAGCCCAAGTGGAGTTCAATGTTTAGGCCAACCGGTGGAGAACCGCCATGGCAGACAACATTGAGGACCTCCGGATTTGGATTCCCTACTTGATTCCAAATCAATATGGTGAATCCACATAGTTCACTAGCAATGAAGAAACTCAGGGGGAATCATCACATCAATTGTAAGTAAGTTATTTTTCCTTTGCCTTTGACTTGAAAATTGTTGCCTCAGGTGTTTTACATTAAGAGAAATGTATGATTTTAAGTATGGGGGATGGGGTTAATGATTTAGATGTATATATAGCTACTTTTGATTGGAAAAATATTGAAAAAACAAAAGAAAGTGAAAAGGAATAAAAATAAAAAGCTAACCCGCTAAGTTGAAAACTCAAGAGGGCAATTTAGGCAACATTGGGGGCCCGGATAGGCCGAAAATCCGAAAGACCATCCTAGGAAAAAATGAGAGGCTAAATTATTGGGTGAGATGTGAGCTAAAGAAACATGACTTGTAGCTAGGATGAAAACCCGAAAAGGCTCCTAGGCAAAATGATAGAAAGAGAGAAGAAAATATGACAATTCTACACATTTTCTAGCGTTGAAGTCATAAGTTTGCAGTTCATATATGGATGAATTGGGTAGCTTAAAATCATAGGACTTTTTGGGATTAGGTAACTTAGAGGGAATAGGAAGTGGGGTTAGTTATTCTTGATTATTTGTGTACTTCGTTTTAGTTGATATATTTGTATGAAGTGAAGTGTATGCTTGAACTTTTTATATGGGTTTGACTTTATTTTATGCAATTGGACTTTGGGATTATCAATTCGAAATTTGGATTTGTTTTTATGGGTATTAGTGAATTTATAGGTGAAAGGTTTGCGTAGAATTAGGTTTTGGGAGTTGTGGTGTGAAAATTTTCATTTGTTCTTTGATATTGGGATTTATGATAATGAAAGTTTTTGTGAGGTATTGAATGGGGGAATATGTTTGTTAGGAAGTGAATATAAAAACCTCTTTCTGTTCATAAATAGTTTCTTACTCGAGCACGAGTAAGGTTCATGTGTGGGGAGATTTGATGTGCTCATTTTATTTAGTAGTTTTAAGACATTTTGGACTCACTTTTGTGGACTTTTCTGCTCTAGATTTTGAGTTTTTCTTAGAAATTCTCTTAGGAGAGTTAAGAGGAACTTTTATGCTCTTATAAATCTTCTAGAGAGTTTTGTGTGACAAGGCAAGATATTCAAGATTGAAGACATCAACAAAAGGTATTGAAGATTGAAGACAAGAAGAATGAAATATTTGAAGGCAAGAAGGAAAGGCTACAAAGCAAAGAAGAATCGACACAAAAAAGGGTGAAAATAGGCAGCCCGCTGGAGCAAAGCCATTTTTCCCGAGCAACACCTGCTGCACTTTTTCTCTCTCTCTTTATTTTCCTTTATCTCTATAAAAGCCATTTTTACCACGAACTTCTTATTCTCTCCCTTTGGCCGAATGCCCCTTCTCAAGAACCCTAGTTTGTGCTTTTCTTTTATCTCTTCTCTCTTTGTTTAGGTATGAATTTATCCATGAATGTTAATATTACTTTTGTTAGCTAAACTTATCACATGGGAGAAATTGATTGAAGCTTCCAAATCCTTGTAGTGAGATTCTATTTTACTCTTTCATTAGCATTTGTTGTGAATCATTTATTGTGCTATTAATGTTTATGTTTACTTCATTTATGTTTGAGAATATGAAATGTTTGTATGATTAAGTGCTATAAGTGTTAGGAAGGTGTACAATTTCTTCTCACTTTTGGCATGAAAATCCAAGAACATGGAATTAAAAATTCTTGTGGATAAATGATGTTAATCTTGCTAGATGAGTATGTTAATGTTGTTTGTTATCATATTTGCCCTAAGGTAGCAATGAAAGATTGAATTTTGAATGTTGTTTGTTCTACGTTTAGTCTAATAAATGCTTTGTTTGGTTAAATGGCTAGGCATTTGGTTTAATGCTTGTAGTTGTTTTCAAATTTATGGTTCTTCATATATAATACTATTGATGAAATACCTTTAGGCATTGTTTGTCTAATGTGCTTATCAATGATTTTTGCAAATGGTCATTGAACGTCTTTGCAAATTACTGACCAAGAAGAAATGAATGTTGATCTTTAAATGGAAGTGATAACATTCCCCATACGAAACTAATGTGAATGAATGAGTGAATGAGTCTAGGATCTGTAAGAGGTTTTAAAGTGAGAATTAATTGCTCCTGAGGCTTTGTTTAATGTGATTTTACCAATTTTTTAGTAGCTTGTTGCATGATAGCATAATTAGTTCACTTTGATAGATGTTTTTTCTTTGAATTCATAACTTAGAAAACCAACCAAAAACCCCATTTTTACATGCTTTCTTATACATATATATAGTCCAGTATTTACCCTTATATGTGTAAACCCTTAGGAAAATCCTCCTTTTTCGTGGACGACCCCAACTTGCTATTATCTACTTAGTTATAATTATGAAACAACTAGGGTTTATATATTGTATTTTTGAGAAGTACGACGATGACCTCCCATGAGAGCTATTGAGTTTTACTTGCAGGCCGAAGATGAGGAAAAACTGTGTTGACTTTGGGAAGGATTTTGTTCCTTTTTGTGAACATAGATTTACCGAGTACTTCACCAATCAGCGCACTGACATGATGCTTAATGAGCTTGACCACTACGACCCAGAACATGCCTTGGCTGAGCCCGATGCTCTTTCTATCGGTGGGCTGTTGGAAGCTGCTGGTAATGAGGAGGAAGCTTTACGGGGAAATCTCATACTTCTGAGGGGAGCGAGGCCGCCGATACTGGTAAGTTGTGAAGCTAGATACTGTTAAGGCTCAACTTTGAAACTATCTTTCCTATTTCCAAAAATTTTAAATTATGTCGGGTATGTATTTACCCTCTTAAGAGGTTCAAACAATTTGTTTGTCTCCCCCTCCCCCCTTTAAAGAGTTCGAAAAAGTTGTTATTTTTATAATGACGTTTTGGGGTATATCTTCCCCCTTCTTCGGATTATCTTAGCTCTTTGCACAAGCTTATTATTGGCTAATTCTCAATGTCCTAACTTTTTCAGGCGGTGACACTTGGTGCCTGTTTTGCTTTTTGGTAGGTCAGGCATACTGTTTTTTGTTTATAAGCTAGCTTTATTGTTGGTAGCATCGCTCTGGTTTTGTTGACATATTTTTTATCATCTTGGGTTAGAACTGCTGAATTCCGAATAGATTTTCCTTTTGAATCTGGCCTGCAATTAACTGGTCGGCTTGAGCCAGAGTTGTCATTTTGGCCTTCAATATCGAGCCTGTAATTCGCTAGCTATCGTAAGCCAGAGTTGCAATTTTGGACTTTGGATTCCAACCTTTAATTCGTTGGCTGATCCGCACCGTGCAGGTTCGTTAACAAACCAACCATTTAGGGAGAGCTTAAATTAACCCGTGGAGCAGCGCTTCACAAAGATAGGAATTTTATCTTGCTCCCGTACTCACTACCAACTACTAAAAAGTAGCTAGTGGTAAGTATGGAGTTGTCCAGAAAGATTTCATAATTCAAAGGTTAACTATACAGAACACATAATCGAGCGTCACTCTGATTTTGTGTTTGGAATAGAAAATGCTACAAACATAGGTTTGGGGGGGCGTCGAAAATCTACTAGAATGCAAAACAAGAGAAAACTATATTAAGTTAGTCCTAGGGATATTTCCCTAACATAACTGGTAATTGACTTCGATATGAGATTCAATCGCACACAAGACATATAAACCTATCTCAATTCTATTACACATAGTGTGGGTGATAGTCGACACTTCCCACTGTCTGTCACACAAAGGTACCTAAGTCAATTTTCCTCAAATCAACATCGCCTTTGTAAATATGGAAGGCACTTTGATCACTCTTTAGATACTTTAATTCCTTCCCCATAATGAAATACATCCAGGGAACTCCACTATGCAAGCTTCTCCCTAGAACTATGGAGGCAAAGGAATCGGCATCTATTGATGTCTGTAGGGTTGAAACGACGAAGGTCGCTGCACAACAACCCTAGTTGCTCCAAAATATCATGCCTTATCTTTTGGGGTACAGTCAATCAAAGTTAGGCATATGCTAATCGAAATGGTGCTCACAGTCCTATATGCATACACTCACATAGCCGATAACTCACGAATTCACAATATCCTAACCAAACAATCCAAAGGAGTAAACAAGACTGACACGATCTATGTCACATAATTACTACTATGAATCATAGAATATATAACATGCATCTTATAAGAATGTAAAGATCAAATCAAAAATAAAAGATAAGGAGACATGGAATTTCTGAAAATCACTACCAAGTCATGAATACAAATTAAATCGACAAGTAATTATACTAATTCATGGACATTGAACCGAATTCAATCATTGGATTCAATGTCATAGCCATAAAACTAGGAAATAGTAAATAAAAGAGAAGGGTTATTCTCTTTCTCTCTCAACCTACTCTTAGAACTAGGAAAATGAAATTACAATTACTTAGATTCTAAATCCATGGAATTCATTAGATTAAATGCCATGAATTTAAGAACTAAGAAAAGGAAAACAAAGAAAAATTGTAGAGAGTTAAAGAATTCGCCACTTCCTTTCTACCTAACAAAAACAAAGAGTCTACATTATTACTACTTAATGAACCCTAGGAGACTCAAGACTCCTTATATAGGAGAAGATAAATGGACCTCTAAAGGCCCATGTTTGAAAACACTAGTGAAACCCTAATTGCCACCACTAGTACCACGTATGCATGGGTTGTACAAAAGTACATGGCCCGTGCCATATGGGCCGTGCAAAAACACATGGCATGCAAATTGTAGCTACTCCTCAGGTTTTTTGAGCTAACCGCCAGCGCAAAAGCCCACGTTCCACGGGCTGGAGCCATGTTCAGCATCTTCTTATTGCACGTCCCGTGGCCTGGAATTCATCTTATCGTCGACTCTTGGCATGATTTTGGCATGGGCTAAGCACGAGGTGTGCAAAACTACACGGACCTTTCCAATCTTCAAATCTTCCAAAATTTGACTTTTTCCTTAAATCTTTTATGCGCCGTTATCGGTGAACCGCTAATCTAATTTGGGAGTTATTGTAGTTAATTTTATAGTGCTTGAGAAGAGGAATCCAACGATACCACTCATGGGTGTTGATTATTCTTGGATAGTTTACAGAAATCATTTTAGCTTTCGGATTAAAATTCACCCTCTTCCTTGTCTTCCTTCTTTCACCCTTCTATGTTCTACCTTGTTTTGACTCGTGGCCTTAGTCTTCTACCATCCTTGCAAATGTCTTTCTACTATACTACTAACAAGTGCTTACGAAAAATATACATATAAGCTCACAAAATAGAATCTAGATGCTTGTAAGGACAAACAATCCATTAAATCAAAATAAGATACAAAATGAGGAATTTAGATAAGAAAACCAACAATGGCCATCTAAATCCCTTGTAATGTAAACTCACCTAAATCTAGCAATCTACCATACAAAAGCTACTAATATATGCAAAATGCATTTGGAAACACTTTCTTCTAAAGTCTTCATCAATTCCCCCACACTTAAACCTTTACTCGTCCTCAAGTAAACAAGAATAAGGAAAGATCAAAGCATAATATAGCATGGAAAGGATTTCTCAAAACACCCAACATTGAATCCTTGATTACTCTAGTTCCCCCAAAAATGTAAGAATCTCACAACTCTCACATCCCAAAGAAACTAAGACAATCCATCAAACCACATACCAACTCAAAGTTGAAGTTCACCAAATATGAATATGTGAAGCTACTCTACCAAAAGAACCACCAATGGACAATCAAAAAGAAGCATAGGAATTTTTTATTTCTCAAAATTCTATCAATTCGCCAAGGAACCCTTTCAATTTTTCATCCCAGCATCCCACAGTTTTTTTTTCTTTTCGAGCTCACTTATCATCTTTCTCCACACCATTTGGCCATTCATTTTTGCATCGGTTTTACAACTTATCCCTGCCTTTTTCCATTGTTGCTTAAGTCGCCCTTTAGGTTTTTTTACTTAGCTGCTGGGTATGTATATTTTTTCAACTTTTTCAATTTTTTTAAAAATGCTCTTGGAAGAGTTACTAGCTACAAAAAAACCAAGAATCATAAGTGTTATCTAATTCCCCTCCCCCACACTCAAACCTTGCATTGTCCACAATGTATATACGATCATAGAACATATTTCAAGGGAAGTAAATAAAAGAGCACTTTAAATAAAATATGAACACTAAAATCTACCCTTAGTGGCACAATCATGGAAGTTAATAAAAAAATCTATCATCACCACAATATAATGCTCCTAACCTCTAATCAAGCAATATTATTTACAACCACTATCATACACTCAAATCGAGTAAAGAATTGAATCACATTGGTGAGTTACCTCTTATTTTTTGAGTTGTGTGTTTCAAGGATTTTGATGGTCAATGGGGTTGGGTGGTATTTTGGTGCGGTAGGGAAGAAATGGTGATTTAGATTAAGGAGGGTATATGAGCTTCATGGTTGGTGCACGTCTACTTGCCCTGTGATTTTTGGGTTTGGTTCTCCTCCTTGTTGACTATTTTGAGCATCAGAAACCATATGTGTACGTCTATATGGTCCATGAATTAGAATCCTCCTCACCCCGTTAGCTTTCTTCCAAAAACCATACGCTTCCTACAAAATAAACATGCAAACCAAGTGAATAGTGTTCCAAAACAAAAATCTAAAATAGAAAAACACACCAAAAACAATAAATGTCTACAACATAATGCAATGAGACATCTTTTCCTCCCCCACACTTACAACACACATATTCCTCAAATAAGAAACATGATATGAAAACAAAGGGAGGTAACCAAAATGATAGGAAACCATAACTTCCCAATGCATTGTTCTCACATATATATTCTCAAATATACCCCCAACATGCAACTAAAATAAAGCCGCTACAAATCCACACTAAAGAAGTATCAATCAACTTTCACACAAAAAACAACTAGTATGCAACCTAGTTTGTGTATTTGGTTGTTTTTTATGTGGTGGATTGTGGTAGTGTCTAATGGTTTGGGTTAAGAATGGAACGATAAAGGTGATGATTTTTAAAAAAAAATAAAAATCTAACTAAACTAATTTTTTTAAGGCGTGGGTTGCCTCCCGAGAAGCTCCGCATATATTTAAGGCCATCGACACAACCCTAATATTATCAATATGGTGCTGGTTTGTACCCCATCACTATAGGTAACCAAAAATGAAGAGGTGGGGGTATGCATCTTGGTAAAGGAGGAGTCAACCCTAAAGTAAATAGGTGATTTGGATGCTTAACATATTGAATGAGCTTCTCTATGGTTTCCTCCAGGGTTCCAAAAATGTGGTAGTTGGTTCTATAGGTAGAGGTTAGGGTGATGGGTAAAATGGTGAATTAAGTATAATAACCCCTTCCTCAAATTCTTCGCTCTCAACAAACCACTCCCCATCCCCTTTGGATGCATCTACCAAGATTTCAAGTTTAATTAGGGATGGTTAATTTTTGGAATATTGCCTTTCTAGTTGGGTCACCCTTTCTATCAAGTCAATCACTTGCCTTCAACCCTCTAAATGCTTGAGAAGAGTTGAGTTCCCAAATCTCTAATGTTTCTATGCAATTTTGATTGGAGTAACTCATGACTCTTACTCACAATGGCTATAGCTTGCAAAAAAATTACATATTCCGATTTGGGAACCAATTCTAGGGATTGGTTTTGGGATATTTATTTATAGGTTGGTGAAGGCCAATTATGTAATCCAAAATGTTGTTTCCTTGATGCATCTTCACAACATGAATTCGAGGTATGACTCAACTCCAAATTGGGAGAATCATGGTATGGGTACAATTCCCGATCCCATTAGCCTTGAGAACAAACAACTCCTACCTATCTCTCATATTTTCTCAACCAAGATCAAGACTACGTAGGGTGGTTACAATGAAATATCCTATAAAGTCTCACTCTTTGAGTCTCTCTTCTCCACATTACTTTTTTTCAATAAAAAAAATAAACTCACAAAATTTGGAATGGTGGTTCAAGTGATCTCAGTTGCCACTGAGAACT
Source organism: Rubia tinctorum (assembly GCA_032355605.1). Classification (NCBI taxonomy): domain Eukaryota; kingdom Viridiplantae; phylum Streptophyta; class Magnoliopsida; order Gentianales; family Rubiaceae; genus Rubia; species Rubia tinctorum. The sequence continues at coordinate 17,128 of JAULKM010137352.1, forward strand.
CAAGCAATACATACTATGGAAAATAACATACACATAAAAAGGACACAGACAAAAACACAAAAAAAACACTACAAGAAAAATGAAGCACAAACTACTCGACCAACTAGTCATGCAAGCTAACAATCAAATTTAAACTTGGATTCCCGGAAAGGGCACCAAATTTAATCCACAGCCCATGAGGCCATTAACAAACCAAACTCTTTGCGAGAGCTTAAATTAACCCGCCGAGCACTTCACAAAGTTAAGATTTTATGTTGCTCCCGTACTCCCTCCCAACTACTAAGGAGTAGCTACTGGAATGTCCAGGGTCATCCACACAGATGCTAGAATTCAAAGGTTAATTATACAAAACTCACGATCGGGTGTCACTGTGATTGTGTGTTGGGAATAACTAAAGCTAAAAACATAGGTTTGGGGAGGGGGTTGTTCGAAAACTAATAAGCATTCAAAACAAGAAAACAAATTGTATTAAGCTAGTAGCCTTGGGGATATATGCTTAACATGACCAGTAAATTACATTAATCCTAGATTCTATAGCATACAAGACATATAAACCTATCTTAATGTCTATGTCACATAGTGTTGATGATAGTCGACACCTTCCAATGTATGTCACACAAAGGCACCTAAGTCCATTTCAATCCTATCAACACTTCCTTCGTAATTAAGGAAGGCACCTCGATCCATCTTTGAATATCGTAGTTCCATCCCCATAATGAAATACATCCCGGGCACTCCACTATGAACGCTTCTCCTTAGGCCTACAGAGGAAAAAAATCAGAGTCTTATGATGACTTTAGGGTTGAAATGACGATGGTTGCTACACTACAACAATAGTTTCTAAAAGCTATCATCCCTTATCTTTTTGGGTACGGTCCAGTCAAAGTTAGGCATATGCAAATCGGAAAGGTGCTCACGGTATACATAACCGATGAATCACAAACCCACAATATCCTAACCGGACCCTCCCAAGGGGAAAACAAGCCAAGAACTAACCATATCACATAATTACTATGGTGCATCATAGAATATATAGCGTGAATCTCACAAGAATATAAAGATCATTTCAAACATTAATATTCATAAACATAAAAGATTGGGAGACCTACAATTTCACAAAATCACTACCAAGCCATGAATACAAATTATATCTCCAAGTAATTACACTACTCCACAGACACTACCCAATTTAATCATTGGATTCAATACCATAGGCATAAAACTAGGAAATAGTAAATAAGAGAGAAGAGTTTATCTCTTTCTCTCCCTATCTACTCCTAGAACTAGGAAAATGAAATTACAATTACTTAGTTTCTAAATCCATGGCACTCATTAGATTAAAGGACATGAATCTAAGAACTAAGAGAAGGAAAAAGAAGAAGAACTCTGGAGAGGGAAAATTCTCCTCTTCCTTTCAACCTACCAAAAACTAAGAGTCTACAATATGTCTACTTACTAAACCCTAGGAAACTAAAGGCTCCTTATAATACTATAATCCAATTCAAAAATTATGTTTCGCAATTTCATAATCTACTTTCTTACTTTCTAAGTAACTGTTGGAT
>JAULKM010137381.1:0-18685 GCA_032355605.1 Rubia tinctorum
GTGCATTTATTTGAGTTGGGCGAGATCCTCAAATAAATAAAGATCCGATTTTCCGCAATCCAGAGTCTTCGCAAGGAGATTTATATCATACATTTTTGCCCTATTCTCAGCAAGGCATGAGACAATGGAATGATCTGTGCTAATGATAGCCTCGTGATGACTCAATCCAACACTAGCTGTGTTTCTACACAGCCCGTGCCTCCCCAGTTTCTTCCTTTCTCTACTACTTTTTCCACCCAAAAAGTCCCATTCCTACTAAAATGAAACATGAGATTATCTTAAATTTAACAAGTAGCATGATTTTCACACAAAGATCCCTTGTCACACAAAAACATGCAAAATCTAACTACCAAGAACATAAAAGAAAATCAAGGAAAAACACTGTATTTTAATTTTCATTCTCATGACTTATTTTTCATGCATTCTATTTAAAACAAACCAACAGTTGGGTATCTGGAGTTACAATCCGCGACTCCGCCCACGATCACATCTTTGTTGAGGGGTCTCCACAGGGTGTCATCCTTACCCTTATGTCATTTGCTCACCATACAGATCCTTGACCAACTCTGAATCCCTTGCTATGTCCTCGAGTTTAAGAGGTGGTTGAGGAGATTTTACTTCCTTGCCCCTCTCTACTAATCGCTGCAAGTTAGTGATCATAGAAAAATAATCCATAGTAGAAGTGTCATCACTAAAGTCATACATAACATAGGTATCATCAACATGTTTATCATAATTGCAGTTCAAGATATCAGTTTGTTCATCAATGTCATAATCATCAAGGAACTCATTTAAGAACTCATCATCACTAATCATGCAAGAGTTACCATGTTGAACAAGTTTATCACATAGAGATATGCCATTGCAAATAAGAGAGGAACTTGGTGAATTATGCTTCGACTTATAAATCTCAAATCCCACCTTATAAATGTCATCTTCTAGGGTCAGTGTCCCCAAATGAACATCTATATTGGTCCCTGAAGTTTTATAAAAGGTCTCCCTAATAATATTGGAGGCGCACAACCATCGTGCACTACGTCAAGGACATAGAAGTCCACCGGAAACACTAAATTGCCTACTCTAACCATGAAAACCTTCACTAAGCCTCCAGGACTAGCTTGGGAGTTACTAGCTAATTGGACCATTACCTTAGTTTCCTTAACCTCACCTATATCTAGGTTATCGTAAAGGTTAACAGGCTTCACAATGCACCCAAATAAATCACCACATTTTTACCAATGTACCACCTAAGGAATTAGGGATTGAAAACATTCTAGGGTTATCACATTTCTTAGGTAAGTTCCGATGAGCTAAAGTAGTTACTCCCTGTATTTTCACTTGGCCTACTTTCTTAGTTAGTTTATTCCTATTTTTGTACATGCAATTTTCAATAAATTAGCATAAGAGGGACATGCTCAATCACATCCAATATAGGAATGCTAACCTCGACCTTCTCGATGATTTTGCGAATGTGTGCCTCATTGGTTGCCACCTTCGGCCTTTCCCTAAGTGCACTAGGAAAAGGTGTTGGAGGGATAACCCTCGCCCCGGTGGTAGGAACTCTTTGGAGAGCTCTTCTTCTACAACCATCTCACACTCTTCAAATTTATTCTTGTCACCTACCACAATCAAATCATCTTCTTGCACAATTTCCTTTTCGGCCTGGAGTACCTCCTTCCCGCTCCTTGGCTTCAATGTACTAACATTCCTTAGGTTTATCTCAGGTTGGGAAGGGGATTTTCGAGTCTCATGTCGGCTCACCAAAGTGGCGGGTTAACCGAATTGGACTTCGAGGTTCTTGATACTGAAAAATCCTCTACTGCCAAGCTCCTCGGTATCTCTCCTTATTCTTTCTGCAAAGACATCACTCATCTTTGTCAATTGAGTTATATCATCCATTATATCATCCAAGATATCCCCTTGAACCATTTTTTACAAAGCGGTATTGTTGTTGTATCGCCCTTCTCTCTTGAGGCTGGGTTGAGGTTAAGGTTGTCCACCTCGATTGTACCCTTGAGTCTCCTCGTGCCAACAAAACTTGGGATGATTGTTGTATCGAGGATTGAAGGTATTTGCATAGGGGTCTTGTCTATATCCTCCTTGGTTCCCCAAAACCCTTGTTGTTGTTCCCTAGCAAATTGCCGGTTCCCACTATTGCAGTCCTATGCTTTCACCTCTTCAAAGTTTTCCACCACTTGTGGACAAGTGTCGGTTGGGTAATCTAGAATATATATACCACACACCTTGACTTGATCTCTCCCATTTATAAATTCTTTGATCATTGAGGCGAGTTCTTGAACTTGCCTTTTCAATTTGGAAGAATGAGTCAGCTCATCCATATGAGATCAGGTGCCAAATTGTCTTATCCCATTGGAAATTTCTTTGAATAAAGAAATTGCATCTTTTATAGTTTTGTTAGCTATGGAGCAATTGCACGACGCATGAATTAATCATCCTCATATCCTCGTCACAAAGGCCTTCGAAGAAGTAGTACACCAAGTCATCTTCTTTGAATGGATGGAAGGAGCAACTCACCAAAAAAAACTCTTAAACCATTCCCAATACTCATAAAGGAAGCCGTTTGTCATTTGAGAAAGTTTGGAAAGCTGCTTTTAGAGATCTGCAGACTTACTTTTAAAGGAACCTCCACTTCACGTCCATATAAGAAGCGATACACTAGGGAGGAAGATAATATGACCAATCTTTGGCCGCATCCCGTAGTAAGAAAGGAAAAGATCTCAAGTTGTAGTCTTCTTCTGAAACTCTCGGCGGCTTCATATTGGTGTATACTCGGTAAAACACTGACAAATTCTTGTTCGGTTCCGTATAAGCAATCCCATGGAATGTAGGTAGGAATTTGATCATGCTCCTTTTTAGGTTACAAGTCACATTCAGTAGCAAAGGTGGTAAAGGTGGGAAGACAATATATAGGGGTTGATTCTCCAAGTTTGGAGCTATCGACTCCATAAGTGTGTGATTGTTCTCCGCCATATCTACAGTCTCTTCAACTAAAATGGTCGGTTCTTGTGGAACCACTAATCTAGCTCTCCTCCTCCTTCTTCTCCGACCACTTACGTTTTTTGTTCGGTAGTGTAGAGTTACTTTTTTGTGGTACAGATATGTACCATAAACTAGAAAATAGACAATACCTAACAAAAGGAGAAACAGTAGCACAAGGATTATAAGTAAACAAACTAGTTGTCACAAAGGCTCAACACGAACAACCAACAAACAAAAACAAAAGCAACACTATCTACAAAATAACAAGCTATGCAAGTTAAAAATTAAATCTTTAAAATAGCACCCCCGGCAGCGGCACAAAAATTTGATCAACTTCCCTTCGGGGTCGTTAACCAGGCATCAATTAATCCATAAAGTGGATTCACTAAGATAGAAATTTGTAGTGTTGCTTCAATTACTAATACTACTATTAGGTCTAATAAAGTCTACAAAACTAGGGATTTATATTCGAAAACCAACAATAGTCATCTAAACCCTTTGTAGTGTAAACCTAACAAAACCTAGCAATCCTTCAACCAAAACATACTAATAAATGTGCCAAATGCATTGGTTAATAGATGCTTTTAGGTTCATATCAATCCCTCCACACATAAACCTTTACTCATCCTCCAGTAAACAAAAACGAGCAAAGATCTAAGAGAAAAGCAACATGCAAAGAGTTTTAACCAATACATTCAACATTATTACTATGCTAACCTAGTAGCCCCAAAGATGTGAGACACTAGCTAACTTCACTCCCCAAAGAAGATAAAGTAACCTAACCAACCAATCATTCATAAAAAAAAGGCAAGGTATACATGATATATGTGAAACTAACATACTCCTCTAAAGAAGCCGCTAAAAACAATTCAAAAGATGTGTAACAGAGTTTCTGATTTCTCTTAGTTTCTCTCATTTTCCCGAGGAGCCTTTTCTGGTTTTCATCCTAGCATAACACAAATTGAACTCACTTATCACCTTTTTAACCACCATGGCCTCTCACTTTTGTATAGGTTTTTCAACCTATGCGGGCCTTTCCCATTGTTACTTAAGTCGCCCTTTTTTCGATTTAGCCGGGTATATATACATTTTTTCATTTTTCAATTTTTTTGTGTAGCACGAAATGCTCCAAAGATGGGCTTTATACTTCATGAAGATAATCAAAGAAAGGCAACTAAGAAGAAAACACAAAGGACTCTTGTTGAAACTCCTAAGTGCCTAACTACTCCCCCCCCCCCCCCACACACTTAAACCTTACATACTCTCCAATGCAACAGAAAAAGTAGAAATCATAGGTAGATTAGGGGAAAATAGTGGCACTTACTCTTGGGACCCTGAAGGGTCCTCCCTCAAACATCACGCCTCGTGCATTCTCATCCTTTCTACTTGCCTCATATCTGGCCTCTCAATGGGAACTAAGTATCGGAAGACAACAATCCTTGATACATGAAACTCTCAATAAAATGTACTACAACTTCCTCTTGCACATCGGCTCTCTCATCTGCGATTTTAAAATCTTCCTTCACCTACCGCTGAATGGAATCTAGCCTTACTCGCCAAGCTCTCACGGTGTCATCCATAGTATCCAACCCAGTCCCGAATTCCTCCATTTTAAAGCTCATTCCTCCTACCACTTAACCAACCTCTTGCACTATTTGGGTTGAACTCATGAGTTGTTTCCCAAAAGTACAAAATTGGTCAAAAAAGTCTATATTTAAGTTGCCTCGGGTAGGTGGCATCCTAGGTGGAACCTCAGCGTCCTCCCCCTCAATGTTCACGTCCAGGTTTGATAGGATGTTGTAGAAACCCTTCTTAAACCTTAGATCATGAGCTAGAAAAAGTTCTTCTAAAGCAGTGTCGTGGTCAATGGCATTGCGTTCAAGTTGTGAAAGTATCATGAAATTACAAACTAAAGCACCACCGTACAAAAAAATGAAGTGGTCCTCCCAGGCAGTGGAGATCATAGAATTCTTTTCCAACTTATCTATTGTGTACCTCATCCCCAAAAGACCTAATTTTTCCACAGCAAAAGTAGATGGAGCCGAATGTCCCAAATATTGGGCTAAAAGTCTGACCATACCTCACATCGGTATCTTTCCATATTTCTTCTTCGTTGAGGCTAAGAATTCTTCAACATATGCCCCCACCATTTTAGGTTAGAGATTCCCTTCTAAATTCATAGCCTAAAGGATTTGGACATTCCAATTGGGGCATTGAGAGATCTCTCCATGGAAAAACACTCTCATGGATAGGAGCTGGTGCACGTACTACGAAACTGGGTGGACTATTATGGTACTCTTGGCCAAGTGGCCCCTATCCATGCCCACAAGATCCCCCCCCCTAAATATACTCAATGAGAAGGGTAGTCCTTGCCGGTGAATCCTTGAAACTTCCTTCCTGTATTTCCACCAAAAAGCTTGAGCGATCTCCCTATGGATCATTGTGTACTCCTTGTTATCGAAGTGGAAATGGATGATCCTTCAACCATCATTGTCCGTTAATTACTCCAAGGTCACCAAAAACTCTAATATCCTCCTTATAAAAGTTTCGGAGTGCATCTATAGGAATCCCTCTAGGCCTATCCAACCTAGAAAATTGGCGAAGTGCTCGAGTATGCCTAGTGCTCCCAAGGTCTCCTTGTATGCAAACTTAGTCTTTAAGATGGTTTTCTTTGGACTATTAAGATACCTTCACCTCCGGACTGCACTCCTAGAAATGTTGGCCAACCCCATAAACTCATCAACCACAAAGGTGGGGTTAGGGGAAAGGGAAGTCGGAAGAACTTATCTCCAAATTTTAGCCAACCTTTTCCCTTTCTCATCCCAAGGTTCAAAGATGTACCCAAAATTTGAGGCTAAGAGTTGAAAATCCACTCAAGAAGAAGTAAAATGTGCTCTCCCTTGAGAGAAAGATGCTCAAAATATTTATTTCTCTAAATGTGAAGTGAGAATGGTGTTTTTGAAGTACTAGTTGTGGGTTAAAGGACCTTTATTGGTGGGGGAAGGTATTCTGAATTTTAATTCAGAGAACCAAAGATCACCTAGAAATGGGTTGGTTAGGAGAGAGGTAAAAATAAAATAGTATTGGTCTAAGCAAAAATAGAAACTTTTGGAATTCAATTAATGCACAAGGAAGGTGTTGAAGTTTTGGTAAGGTACCATCAACATCAACAAGCTTAGGGAGTAAGAGACCAACGGAATTAATTGGCTAAAAATGCTTGTTTGGCAAAAAAATATTAGTTATGGAAATCAGCATTTTTGCCCTATCTACAGACTGGGACTAGGAAATGGAATGGGTTGTTCCATAGGAAAGCTTTGTGCAAATCAACTTATACGGGTCATGTGTACTGCATGACCCGTGCTTCCCCAGCTCCTTCGCTTTTCTAATTCTTTTTCACTCAAAACCCTATTTCCTTCTAACCATGAACACGAGACTCGATCATAGACTCAACAATTATTTATATTTTCACAAAAAATCCTATGTTACAAAAATAAGATCATGCAAAAATCTAACTACCAAGAAACATCAAAGAAAAACAAGGGAAAACACGGTATATTTATTGTCATCCTCATGAATTATTCTTCATGAATTCTACTTAAAATAAACCTACCGTCGGGTCTCCGAAATTGGCATCCGTGACTCCAACCATGATGACATCTTTGTTGAGGGGTATCCACAAAGTGTCACTCTTTGTCTACCATAGAGAGTGTATGTCCATCCTTAGCCAACGTTGAATCCCTAACTATGTCCTAGGGTTGAAGAGGTGGTTGAGGACGTTTTACGTCCTTGCTATTCTCTACCAACTGTTGCAAGTTAATGAGCATATAAAAACAATAGACAATAGAAATTTCATCACTAAACTCATGCATAGTATGGGTATCATCAACATGGTCGTCACAATTAAATCTCAAGACATGATTCATCTTATCACTCTCATCAACATCATCAGGGAACTCATCAAGGTAGTCATTATTGCAAGTCATGTGAGAGTCATCATGTTGATCAAGTTCATCACATAAAGATATGTTATTGCATATGAGAGAGGAAATGGGTGAACTATTCTTATATTTATAAATCTCAAATCCAACCTTATCAACATCATTCTCTAGGGTTAGTGTTCCCAAATGAACACCTATTTTAGTCTTTGATGTTTTGAGAAACAGTCTCCCCAGTAAAATTGGGGTAACACCACCATCGTGCACTACATCAAGGATAGAAGTCTAATGGAAACACTAAATTTCCCACCCTAACCATGACATCCTTAACTATACCTCTAGGTCTAGCTTGGGAATGATCGGCTAGTTGAACAATAACCCTGGTGTCTTTATGCTCATCTATGTCAAGGTTCTCATATAAGCTAAAATGGATCAAATTGATAGAGGCATCCAAATCAATCACATCATTCTTCACCAATTTACCACCTAAGGAAATGGGTATCGAAAATATTTTGGGGTCATCACACTTCTTAGGTATGTTGTTATGAGCTAAAACGTCTACTCCCCATATTTTTAATCGACCTAGTTTCTCAGTTGGTTTGATTCTTTTTTTAGTGCATTAATTTTTTCAAAAGTTTAGCATAATCCGGAACTTGTTCAATCACATCTAGAATAGGAATGCTAACCTTGAACTTCTTGAAAACATTGAAAATATGCATTTCAATTGTTGCCACCTTCGGTATTCCTCATAGTGCACTATGAAATGGCGATGGAGGGATCACCCTTGGCTCAGTGGTTGGAAGCTCCTTGGAGGGATCCTCTTCATCAATCATCTCTTGTTCTACAAGGTTAGTCTTGGTTCTTTCTACAATTAGATAGTCGTCTTGCATAATCTCCTTCTCAAGATCGCATACCTTCTTCCTACTTCTCAACTTAAAGGCACTCACATTCCGTGGATTAACCTCGGGTTTGAATGGTAGCTTATCAAATTCCCTAGCCTCAAGTCAGCTCACCGATGTGGAAAGTTCAGCAACTTGCACTTCAGGATTCTTAATACTAAAAAAGGCTCTAGTGTCGAGCTCCTCAATCTCTCTCCTTGTACGCTCATCAAACACATCGCTCTTCTTTTTCAATTGATCTATTTCTTATAGGATCTCCTCTCAGTCTGAAATGTAGAAAGTATAATTGTTATTTGAAGACCCTTCTCCCCTCGGGTAGGGTTGAGGTTGTCCACCTTGAATGTATACTTGATTTTCCTCGTGCCACCAAAAGTTAGGGTGATTGCGGTATCAAGGGTTAAAGGAATTTGCATAGGGATCTTGCATATCCCTACCTTGGTACCCTCAGAACCCTTGTCTTTGCCCCCTAGCAAATTTTCTATTTCCACCATTAAAGTCCAAAGCCTTCACTTGCGGATATGTGTCGGTAGTATGATCAAGACTACAATTGTCACAAACCATACCTTGTTGAGCTTTTCCCTTCATAAAATCTTTAATCATCGAGGCAAGTGCTTGAACTTGCTCTTCCAACTTAGGAGAGTTAAAGGGCTCATCTAAAGTCTTCACACGAGACTGGGTACAAAATGGTCTTGTACCATTGGCCATTTATTCTAATAATGCCATTGCATCCTTGGGGATCTTCTTGGATATTGATTCATTGCATGCCGCATTGACCATTCTCATATCCTCATCACAAAAGACACCGAAGAAGTAGTACACCAAACTACTCTCCTTAAATGGATGGTAGGGACAACTCGCCAACAATCTCCTAAACCTCTCCCAATACTTATAAAGGGACTCGTTCGCCATTTGAAAAATGTTGGAAAGCTGGTTCTTTACACCTGCAGATTTGGAAGCTGGAAAGTACTTTTAAAGGAACCTCCGCTTCATGTCCATCCAAGAAGTGATGAACCCCGGTGGAAGGTAATGTAGCTAATCTTTGGTTGAATCCCACAGTGAGAAAGGAAATTATCTAAGGTTTTAATCTTCTTATGAAAATCTGGGTGGCTTCATATTGGTGCACACTAGGTGAAAATCTGACAAGTGCTTGTTCAGGTCTTCACTGACCATCCCATTAAAGGTAGGTAGGCATTATTAGATCATACTGCTTTTCAACTCACGAGTCACATTCGATAGAAAAGGTAGGAAGATAATCTATAGGGGTTGATTCTCCAAGTTCGAAGTCATCAACTCCCTAACTGTACAATTGTCCTCCTTCATCTCCATAAACTCCTCTTCACAAACAACAGTTGGTTCTTATGGAACCTCTATTCTAGCTCTCCCCCTCTTTCTTCTCTGACCACCAGCATTTTCCGTTAGGTAGTGTAGATTTCCTATGTTCGTGGTATGGGCATGTAACATAAACCAGAAACTAGACAATACCCACCAAAGTGAAACACTATCTAAAGGATTAGAATAAATAGAATAACTATGACAAAGGCTCAACTCCAATAACCAACTAAAGCAACCAAAAATTAAAAAAAAAACACTACCTAATCTACCAAAAAGCTATGCAAGTTAACAATTAAATAAACTAGCATCCCAACAGCGGCGCCAAAATTGATTTGCATTCCGCAGGATTGTTAAAAACTCCAATCTTTTGGGAGATGGAATTTAACTCACAGAGCACTTTGGAAGATCAAAGATAAATATTTTTACTGTTGCTACCATTCTTACTACTAAACTATTAAGGGGTAGATAGCGGCAAGTCCGGGGTCGTCAAAGAAATGCCATGAATTTAAAGGTTAACCATGCAAAGCCGCAATCGGGTCATCAATCCAATCACATTTCAGGAATAGTCAATGTAGCAAAACAGGGTTTGGGGGAGTGGGGGAGGTTTATCTAACTACAAACATGCAAATATGAGATTGTAAACTATACAAAACTAACACTTGGGGATATTTGCTTTACATGACCGCTAGTACATTTCGATCCTAGATTCAATCAAATATAAAATGTATAAACCTATACTAATACTTATGTCACATAATGTGATCGATAGTCAGTACTTCCCCTTGTATGTCACACAAACGTGCTCTCATTTTCTTCTATCGACACCACCTTCGTAATTAGGGATGTGAAACAACGGCCCAGACGCTCTTCAGTTCTACTCATTCCCCCTAAAGAATTACAACCCGGTAAATCCACTATGAATACTTCTCCCTAGGCCTACAGAGACAAAGGGATTGACACCTCATGGTGACTATAGGGTTGTGATGACAAAGGTAGAATTATGCCAACCCTAGTTGCTACTACTTTCTTATCATCCTATCAGGCTACTGTCCACTTCTCACTAGTGAGTAGTCAATATAACTAGTGCAGGGTCATCAGAGTAGTGATCACAACCCAAATTCATATACCTACATGATCACGGACTCCTCATTCCTTCTACTACTTTAGCCAACAATAGTGCACCATACAATGAAAATAGACTAAGGTGTAAGCCAACATAGCATATCAATCACGTATTTAACAATAATGTAAGGTAAAAGCCAACATGATAATCATGAGCATTAAATGATAGGAAGATCTTAGATTCTCATAAAATAACTACCAAGTCATGCACACAAATATGAATCCCCAAGTTAAATCACTACTCCTTAAGCACTGAACCTAATAAATCCATTGGATTTAATACCCTTGGGCTAAAATGGGAGAATTAAACTAAGAGAGAAGGGTTAGCTCATTTCTCTCTCTACCTACAGTTAGGAAAAACTATGAAAATGGATCTAAAACAAGCCAAACTTAAACCATGGTAAACATAGGCTCCTATAGATAGCAGATAGAATTAGACCTAAATGACACCCAAAAAGGGCAACTAAAACCTTAGTTGCAGCCTGGCACGAGTCATGCTATAACACAAGGCACGTGTGGCACAGCCCGTGCAATAGTGCATGGGCTACCAGCTGGGCACTAGTCATCCGGCCTTCTAGGCGCACACCCTCGCATATCTTTGTGCGACACTAGATGGGAATGTTTTCAAAAATCTTGAACCTTCTAAGCGGCGTGGGTAATTAAATATCTTCCAGGCCGACGGATGGGAGTCAATTTCTGAACAACTGATGGTGCAGGTGTGCAAATCTTCAAGGGAGGTGGGCTGGTCTTCTCATCCTGATCTTTGGTTTCCACGGGTCGTGCAGTATGGCATGGATCGTGCCCATACTTTTCTCCACAATGTCCACTTGAACAGCACGACCGTGCATTTCTCTGCGGCTCGTGCCAAGGCACTTTGGCACCATCCGTTTTAGTTGGCAAAGCACGCGCAATATTACACGGTCGTGCCTATTTTTCACTTGTTGAACTTTGACTCCTTTCTCTTCTAACCTCGATTCCATCTGCTACACTTTTTGACTTGTGGTCTTCTGTCTACTACCATCCTTGCGAAGGGCCTTATACTATCTACTACCATCCTTGCGAAGTTTCTAGAGTCAACGCCTAAGTGCTTACGAGCAATCTAAAAAATAAGCTCAAAAAACATCTAGATACACGTAAGGACATAACATTCATTAGGTCTAATAAAGTCTACAAAACTAGGGATTTAGATACGAAAACCAATAATTGTCATCTAAACTCTTTGTAATGTAAACCTAACAAAACCTAGCAATCATCCAACACAAACATAGTAATAATTGTTTTAAATGCATTTCTTAACACATGCTTTTAGGTGCAGATCAAATTCAAAGCCCAAAATTTTTACCTTTACCATTTTCATAGGTTTGCATTTTAAGCCGATGAATAGTCAACCCTATTACAACAGAAATGTTTGACCCTAACCTCTTTGTTGGTGAAGAGTTTAATTCATGACTTAGCCGACTTAATTTGAAACCCAAAGATATGACTTAAAGCATTTTCATAGGGTTAACAATTGAAGCTCACGAATATCCAACCTTATTACACGGGTTAGGGTTTGACCGATGAAATTTTTTTCCATAACGTACTTTTTTATTTATTTTTTACATAATATTATTTCCACATTAAGTTTTTTGGGCTAAGCGTTTGGGATAGGACCTGATTTTATGTTTGGTCAAATGTACTAGGAGGCTCAGCAGCCTAAGTTGCGACGTTGCTAACGTGTCGGCAACGTCAATTAATATGTGTAACCATGACTATTGTCTTTCCAAATCAATTTGGTCCAAGTCCAAACTGTAATTGTGTTTGGGCTGAATGCCCTTGGAGGCATAGTTATCCTACCTTCCGATCTTGCAGATGTATTGGTCATCTGTCGGCATAATCGATTATACGTGCGACTTTGGCTACTAGCTTTTCAAACTCACACCGGTCCAAGCCCAAAGTGTAATTTTGTTTGGGCCGAAAGCCCTAAGAAACCCAGTTACCCTACCAAGAGATCTCGTATATGTATCGGTCGTTTGTCGTCATAGTCAATTATACGTGCGACTTCGGCTATTGGCTTTTCAACTAACTCGGGTCCAGGCCTAGGGAATAAAATATTTGGGACAAATTCAATGGGGTTTCCCATATTGAATGAACAATAATGCCATCCTCTATTATATATTGTTTTGTTATAGACAATAGTGATATAAATCTCCTTGACTCTGAATTGTGGAATTTTGATAAGCACTTTTAACGAAAATTGATTGAAGCACCCCCTTGAAATCAAGTAGACATAAACAAAGTCTAATCAAGAACCTAAATTTATGATTTTCACTAAAACGATGGACTAATTTATGAACCCAAGAACTAGTTGCACCAAATTAACACAAAAATACTACGGTTCTAAGCACTAATTTATAGCGTAAAAAATCTAACGGTTTCACCCTTAATAACCAAAGAGTATAAACACAAATTCTGAATATATGACTGATAAAAGATGTCTAACTTCGTTGATTACCATTCCCATTTATAAGTATGGGTTTGGCCATCTATAAACCAAAAGATAACATGATTTGGTAATTCCCGTCCGAAACTGAAAAGACTTATGACAAATTTAAGAAGGTAAAACCATATTAAACTTAAATACCTAAAATAAAGGTAGATATGGCCTAAATCATCGAGCTAATGTCTAGAATGAATATTTGATTATCTAATCTTACCTAATCTAATTCTAATCAAATCAGAACTGAATATTCTAAACTCTAAATTAAAGCATGGCCAAAATTAAACTCTTCCAATGCAAAGATGGCCATATTTATAGGCTTTATTATAACATGAGACATTAAAATGATCATGTTACGTCACTAAGAAAACCCAATGGGAAAATAGTATGGTGTTCTTCATGATATCTTCATCATTTAGAAAATCTTGAACAATTAATCCAACGTAATCTTTATTTAGTCTTCAACTCTTCATCATGAACTTGATCAATGAAAGCATTGAACGTGACATCTCTAAGTTTCTTTCTTGCACTTATTATAGACCAACCATGTCGTTTAAATGATTCGAACAAATCCCTTGAAGCTTAGATCAAGCTTAGGCACGTTGGTTGACATAGGCGTTGACATGGTCGTGTTGGTGACATAGCTCATGCAGGTGTGGCTGGCACGGAGGATTACATGGTTCGTATATTAGATACAAAGGTCGGCATGGACCGTGCTTCTGGATATGTATCATTCACTCCCTGGTCAAAATGTAAATAATCCTGAATAATCAACCCTGAATAATCCTCAAAATGTAAATAGAGTTAAATTAGCAACACTAAACGTAGTACAAACACCATAGTCGCCAATAAAATCAATTTTGTAAGAAAATGACCAATCCCACACGGACTTAATTTAGATTTATGGGATTTCAAAAACCGTTTCACGAAGATGCGAATCCCCTTGGTTGAACTCCATAAATATCTAGCCTTGCTTAGCCTTGTCTGCATTATGTGCATTTGTTTGTTCAATAATTTATCGCACCTTCTTGTGTAATTTCTTAACAAAATGAGCCTTCTTTTCTCTATTAAGGTTCCAAACACTTTTAAAATTCAAAGGAATAAGATCAATAGGTGTAATTGGTAGGAAGCCATAAAAACTTTCAAATAAAGATAAAGAAGTTGTAGAATGAGTAGTACGATTATAAGCAAACTCTGCTATTGTAATGCACACTTCCTAATGCTTCAGATTCTTCTAAACTAAGGCAGGTGGAAGAGTGTCGAGAGTACAGTTGGTGACCTCTGTTTGCCCATCAGTTTATGGATGACTTTGAGTTGAAAAATATTATTTAGTTCCCAATTTGAGCCATAGTGTTTTCTAGAAGTAGATAAGAACTTTACATCGCGATTAGACACTATCCTGGAAGGAATCCCATGTAGAGAAACCACTTCTTTAAGGAATAAGTCTGCCACATACTTTTCATCATCGGTTTTCCAACAGAGAATAAAATGTTCCGTTTTTGAAAATCTAACAACCACAAAAAAGATAGAATTGTTACCTGATTGTGATCGTGGCAACCCATGGACAAAGTCCATGGAGATATCAACCCAAGAATGAGTAAGAACAGGTAATGGCCTGTATAACCCATGAGGCTTAGTATTCGACTTAGCCTTCAAGCAATCAATACAATTCCTACAAATTATATTAGTGGATAGTTCCATTTTCAGCCAATAAAAATGCAACAGGTTATAAGTAATCCACGCATAGAACATGAAGGAACACAAATTTTATCATCCTGGAATAAGCAACCGTCATATCTATAAAACTTATTAAAAGCACCTTGTTCGCATGCATTAAAGACGGATGAAAAGTTAGGATCAGTCGCATATAAATTGTTCACAAACGCAAAGCCTAGAGGAACAAAATAAAGAAGTGTAATCAAACCATGTCTATGACTCAAAGCATCAGAAACCAAATTATCTTTACCTTTGTTATGCTTAAGAGCATATGGAAAAGTTTCAATAAAGTTAACCCATTTAGCATGATGCTTATTTAATTTTAATTGACTCTTCAAATATTTCAACGACTCATGGTCAGTGTGAATAATAAATTGGCGTGACAATAAATAATGTTGCCATATTTCCAAGACCCTAAAAAAACATAAAATTCCTTTTTATAAACCGTAAAATTAAGAGCACCTCCCTTAAGATTTCACTAATGTAAGCTATAGGTCGATGCTCTTGCATAACAACAACACCAATTCCTAAACCAAAAGCATCACAATGAATCTCAAAAGTACGGTCAAAATTAGGTAAAACAAGAACATGAGCATGACATAAACAAAATTTCTATTCATTAAATGCCTTCTCTTGACTCTGACCCCAAACAAATTTAATATCCTTTTTAACTTGTTCATTTAAAAGTGCCATAATAGTAGAGAAATCACGCACAAGCCCTCTATACAAACTAGCTAAACCATGAAAAGAACGCACCAGATTTGCATTGGTAGGGGTCAGCCATGTCTTAATGGCTTTGATCATGGATTCATCAACATTAATGCCATTATTAGACGTGAAAATCCAAGAAAAACAACTTTCGAATCACAAAAAGTACACCTCTTTATGTTCCCATATAATTTAGCATCCCAAAGTTCAAATAATACGTGTTCAACTTTATTAATATTTTCATCAATCGATTTAGAAAAAATCAATATATTATCAAAGTAAACTACAAAAAACTGACCAATAAACTTTCTTAAGACATGAATCATCAACTGCATAAAAGCACCAGGAGCATTTGTTAAAACCAAACGGCATAACAACCCATTCATACAATCCAAATTTAATCTTAAATATTGTTTTCCATTCATCACCCTTTTTAACATGAATCTGATGATAACCCCGAGTTAGATCGATTTTAGTATAAATCATAAAACCGTTTAAATCTTCAAGCATATATAATCCAACCTAGGTATAGGATATTAATAATTAATAGTTATCTTGTTAATGGCACAATAATAAATACACATTATCTATGTTTTATCTTTCTTAGGAACTTAAATGACGGGCACACCACAACGACTTAAAAATTCACGCACATACCCTTTCTCCAAGAGACCCTCAACTTGTCTTTGTAGTTCCTTTGTCTCATCCAGATTTGCTTTGTAAACAGGATGGTTTGGTAGCACGGAACCTGACACCAAGTCAATTTGGTGCTCTATACCTTGATTTGGAGGTAGACCACTTGGAAGTTCCATAGGAAAGACATCCTATCATGTAACATCTTAGGAAAATGTGAAGGCACATGCACATGAATATTATATTTGGAGAGATAAATATCTTTAAAAATCAAGACAAAAACAAAAGAGTCATTGGTTAAAGCACGGTTCACATCCCTCACCAAAGCGTAAAAACTATAACTACAATCTAACGACTTTTCAGATTGCATCATAAAGATAAAAGGAAAACAAGTCTGATGTGAATATAAGGATTTAAAAAACTTACCATGATCCTTTAACAACTTAATTTTGAACACGAATGATCTATTCCGCTGGCTCGACCCGTGTGGGATGTATAGCCCTTTCTAGAGGCACGACTCATTTTTGTGGCATGGTCCATGCCGCTGTGAATTTGTCTGGGCCAAAGGTTCTCTCTGTGCTGGCTGCGACTCGGAAAGCAATCTATCTCTGTCGACTTTTCATGCGCTTTTGAGCCTTAAAATTTTTTGAAGGGGAAAGCAGATTCAAAGTATATCTCTCCCTATATTTAATCATAGTGATTTTATTGCTGAAGCCATCATGAATGTATTTCCCAACAAAATATTACTAGAATCCATAGGAATAATATCACATAGAATAGAATCATGGTTTTTTCAGATCGTAAAGTTAATCATGCATTAAATTATAACCCTAAGTTCACCACAACCATTTAGCCAAATCATTTTATATGGAGATGGATGTTAAGTACAAGAAATGACAGAGATTAAACTAAAATATTGGAAACAATATTAGCACATGATCCTCCATCTATAATTAGTAATCAATTTTAATCCTTCACAAGGCAACGAGTATAAAAATATTAGAACATTGTACCTCTGATTTGTCCACTAGTGCATTTAAGATCCTTCGTGACATGAAGTTACCTTGTGTTTTCGGATTTCGCTCACCTCAATCATCAAGGATGATCTCTTCATTTTATTAATCTTCTTCAATTTTGTAAAATGCAGGCATATCAGTATATTAATCTTTGTTGTATTCTTCCTCCAGTGTTGTCATGATTCGAGCATGAGGACAATTGGTTCGCAAATGACCTTGTTCCTTGAAATTAAGACACGTAGGAGTCTTAGAAGTAACTGTATTTGATGAAGAAGATATAGAAATAGTTGGATTTATGTGAGACTGTTGGTTGGAGGGTCTCATTCTTCTTTCATTTGGACTAGAAGTCGGGCTAGAATGATTTTGAAGTGCCACGGACGTCCATGGGACTACCTCTGCTTCGGCCGGCACTGGGGTTTCCCGAACCAAAACCTGGTCTTCGATTGGTAAACCTGAACTTTGTAGTCTTCTTCAGCCTCAAGGTGCTCTCAACCAACTATGTTTTCACCAATAAGTCTCTCATCGACACATGATGTTGAAGCTTAACCGATACTTGGAGATTTTCCCGTAAGACTTCTATTAATCAATTTTTGATAAATGAGTTATCTTCCTTCATTCCAACTCTTATCATGGATTATCTTCCTTCATTCCAACTCTTATCATGGATGTATTTCCAATATTCATCCATAGATCAATTTCCTTGCTTCATATTGCTCAAGTAGGAATGTTGTTCCATCAGATATGTGGGTGGAACATGATATAAGCGAAGTTTGGTATTCAATCTTTCCCAAGTTGCAATTGGCTTCTTCCCAGCATATGATTTTGTTTCTTTTAAATTTTCCACCATTCAGCCGCATAGCTTTTGAAGGAATACCGCCCAAATTTCAACTTTTCCTTCTCCCGACAATTTTTTAGATAAGTAGATTCTCAATCGGTTGCTCCCAATCAAGATACCTTGCCGGATTGTGCAGACCATCAAATCTAGGAATATCATATTTTAAACTCTTTTTGTCACGGCCAGAATATGAACTCTTTTTTTATCCAAACATGGCATTCTTTAGGGATTTTGTCTATTTTTGCGATGCTTCCTAGAAGACCCTTGGTGCGATTGTGTTTCTGAAGCATGTACAGATTCTTCTTTCGAACTAGAATAATCATTAAAATTGAGGTTGACACAGTTAAGATCGTCCTTCTTGGTGGATAGTGGAAGTGTTGTATTGGCTAGGTTGTCGACATGTCTCGCCAATCACTGAACTTCACTTATGAGCACATTTATTGCAACAACAAACTGATTTGGATCAAGAGGTTCATTTGTTTTGATCCGTTGTTGCATCCAACTATCTGGTGGTTCCTAACGTGGTTGGTTACCATGTCTACTTTTTGAATTAGTCGTCAATGGTAGATTGTTGGGATCCCCAACAATGGGCGAGAAGAATGAATTTTCGTCCACCATTCATGCTCAGAACTGCTAGAAAAAACAAAAAAAAATAATATAAAACACGCACCCCCTTCCCTTTTGTTAAGTAAGTCATTCACCAAGTTTAAAACATTTACAACTCATAAGGTGATTTTCAGATCTGCCATTGTGGCAGTGGAGACCGGTGGTCCTTGTGGCGGCGGAGTTCCAAACATTGAATTCGACTAGAGCTTGGGTTAGACCGGAGCGCAGGGAACGGTGACGGAGATTCCCTGTGGCAGCGGAGGTCCTGGGTTCCACAATTAGATCCCTTGTGAAGACATGTGTTTCTAGCAGTGGAGAAAGGTTGTCGACAACCTCTGTGGTGGGGAGAAGGCTCCTGAGGCGGCATCTGAAGACCAAAGATGCGACAAATAGGGTGTCAGAAA
>JAULKM010137400.1:0-18682 GCA_032355605.1 Rubia tinctorum
GTTGCATAATAAAACTTTAATATTGCAACAAAGAACTTTTACCTTTTATTATTATAATTAAACCCCGTATTTCCATATGTTTATGGAAATACCGTCTTTCCCAACACTTTGCCAAAGGAAATTAAAGTGGGTGGCCATTTAATCAACATGAAATTGATTTTTACACAGTAGTTCAAAATTGAATAACCGTATAGTGAAATTAAACTCTTGTCCTTCAAATTTAACATCCAAAATCAACGATTTCGAGTTAAAAACCTAAACTTAATACCAAAAACTAAGGCTAATGTAACACTTGGAAAGTGTTATTTTAGGTGCTAATAATACTAAGTTGAACCTATTGCAACACTCTTACAAGTATTATCTTATGTGATGTTGCATTAAATCTAACACAACACTTTCCAAGGTTTAAGTAACAGTTTATAAACTATTGTAACATTTTAATAAGTGTTGCAAGAAAAGTCTTACGATAACTCTAGTTTGTAGAAGTGATTTATAGGTGGTTAAGATAATTTTGTATGAGAAAGTCTACAACAGACTAATGGTTATACCAATCATGAACAACATTGTTTCAATAACTTTTAAAATCAAATTATAATTATTTATACATTGTGCAGGTAAAGAAGGTAGAGGATGAGATAAAACAGAATGCAGTAACCTGGGCATAATACAAGAAACATGAAAGCAGCAGGTGAATGGTGACAGTGAATGGAGGGTGGTGAGATCTAAAAACAAGGGGAAGCTGATAGAAGGAGAGAAACCAAAAGGTGAGAAAGCATAATATGTAGCTGTGATGCAGGCGCTGACATGGGGAACTAGTTGAATGGGATTAACTGACTCAGAGGGTTTGAGGGTTTGGAATGACCCTTCAAACACTGATGAGAAAGTCCCATGATAGTAACATGGAATGTGAGGGGGCTTAATAAAACAATCAAAATTTGTGAGATTGGCCCCCTTCTCAAGAAAATGGACCTATCTATGGTTATCTTCATAGAAACCAGAGTTAAAAAAGAGAAGGCGGATGCACTTAGAGGAAAGTAGGGGATGAAATAGAGTTATTTTGATAATTATCAATCACATCCTAATGGTCATATTTGGTTAATGTGGGATGATAGCAGAATTAATTTAAAGCTACAGGGAATGACTGATTAATTGATACATGTAGGTGTTTATGATATTGCTGGAAACTTTCTTCATTGTTTTACAATAATATATGCAGCAAACCAGTTAAAAGAGAGAAAAAGGTTGTGGAAGGATATGGAGAAATTACAGAATCAGATGAACAATGAAGCCTATATTACTATGGGGGATTTTAATAATGTCCTATCGGTGAATGATCGTATCGGAGGAAATAATATGGTAGCTGTTGAGTACATGGATTTGGAACAAATGATGAGTAACATGGGTCTGTTTCAATGTGATAGTTCTGGGGAGTTTTTTTTACTTGGTCCAACAGTTAAGCAGATAGTGCCATATATTCAAGAATTGACAGGGCAATAGGGAACTTGAGCTAGTTTCAGAAGTATCCGAAAGTTAAGAGTTCAAGTGTTGGAACCGAGGGGTATCAGATCATGCAATGTTAAGAATCAGAGTTCATGAAGAAAAGAAAAGAGGAGTTAAACAAATCAAGCTTCTTAACTGTTTTATGGAGGATGGGGAGGTGCTGGAGGAAATTACAAAGAGCTGGAAAATGGAGTTGGAAGGAAGGCCACTGTATACCGTGTAGCAGAAATTGGTGAGATTGCAACCAATACTTATGAAGCATACAAAGAAAATAACAGGTACAAAAATGAAGCTGGAGAAGGCTAGGGAGGATATGTTGATGGCACAGAGAGAACTTAGCTATCAAAGAATGAACAGAGATAGCATACTCAAGGTGATCAGGTATACAGAGGAGGTGATGAGATGGAGCGAGCTGGAAGAAAAAATAGCTAAATAGAAGGCTAAGATTTATTGGCTTAGACTTGGAGATGAAAATAATGCGTATTTTCATGAAGTTTTGAAGGCCAAAAATAAAAATGAAGGAATCAGCAGTCTGGAAAAAAATAGATGGCAAGGTGGTCAAGGATAAAAAAGAAATGGAAGAGGAGGTTCTCAGTTTTTATGAAGACTTGATTGGGAAGTCTACAAAACAATGGAGGCTATTGATGTGAACACTATGAGAAAAGGGAAGAACCCAAGTACTGAAGGGAGGAAAATACTGGTTAAGGAGGTTACAGAGAAGGAAATTTTGGAGGCTCTTAGAGGTATTGGTGATCAAAAAGCACTGGGACCCATAGTTTTAAGTTTTTCAAAACTAACTGGACAGTGGTGAAAGGTGATGTGGTTGAGGCTGTTAAGGATTTTTTTCATGAATGGTAGAATGTAAAAGGCTGTAATAGCACTATGGCCACTCTTATTTCGAAAAATCAAACTGATAAAAAGGTGGGAGATCTGAGGTATATTTTGTGCTGCTCCACATTGTACAAAATAGTCTCTAAAATTCTGACTATGAGGTTGGGGGCAGTTACATCTGAAGTGGTTAATGAGACCCAAGCAGCATTTGTTCCCGGAAGAAACATACACGACCATATAATGCTAGCTTATGAGCTGGTAAGGGGGTGCAACAGGAAAAGTGGAGGACAAAGATGTATGCTACAAATTGATTTACAGAAACTGTATGACACGGTGGAGTGGACAGCGTTGGAGAACATCATGCATGAGCTGGGGTTTCTAGGTCAGCTCTCACTATGGGTTATGAAATGTGTGAATTCTGTTTCGTATAAATATGTGATAAATGGAATCCCGACTAAGTTTATTGTGGCAAGAAGAGAGTTTAGGCAAGGGATCCCCTCCTTGCCGGGCCTTTTCTTTGTGCTTATAATGGAGTATCTACACAGATGTATGAGGGATTTAGAAGAGATCAAAAACTTCAGATTTCATCCCAGATGTGATAAATAGAAAGTGATTCATTTTTCTACTGTCCAATGGTGATGAAAAATCAGTTCAAGCATTAATGGCTGCTTTCCAGAAGGTCACTAACTCCACTGGGCTGAAAGTGAATAAGGCAAAGTGTAAAGTCTATTTTGGAGGCTCTGATGAGGAGCAGATGAAGAAGGTGTTGGAGATAACAGGTTTTGATGAAGGAGTACTCCATTTCAAATATCTTGGTGTGTGAAGAAATCAATGAAGATTTCCAGAGAGTCAGAAACCAGACTCCATAGAACAAGAAAAGAAGAAATGCAGCAATGATTTGGGAAATATTTTTTTGATTGAATGATTAACTTAGATCAATGATCACTTATGAGTTGTATTTATAGAGTAGCTAGCTATCCTGCACATCTATTTAACCGAATTTACAACTTCTAAACAGAAAACAGTTAACTAACTAATCTAACTGCTAACTAACAAGAAGTTTACTAACTAACTTTGAAGCTGCAAGTGGATGGCTGATGTTTCCTTCTTGCTCCTGCCAATCTTGTGGTCTGCTTCCGGATGATTCGAGATGAATGTAGCATCTTCCAGAGAGCTTGATGCAGCATTGCAGTAACCTGATGCAGCATTGCAGTAGCATTGCAATAGAGCAAATTTAATATTCCTTCAGTTTCCCAGTAACTCTAGCCCTTGGAAATAGAAGTATTTTTTATGTATAATGTGCGAAAGGTACGGCTATGCCTGTGTGGAGCGCAAATGTTTCTTATGAGTGGCAGGCTGATTAGTTGGGGAGGTTATCCAACAGGAGCCAGATCATGAAAGATTTGGCTCCGCAGGCCTTGAAGATAATCTGGCTAAAAGGGAAGTCATGTTGTTTTCCCTTTACTCGAACCTAATACTAGTTCTAATCCTTATCTAGAAATTGATCCTCATTCCAATCAGCTCACTCTCAAACAAAGTGCAAGATTCAAAACCAAACCTACTATAATGCATGATTTTTATTGTTAATTGTGTGCATTTATTTATCAATTGCTTAGCTATTTTCTCCATTACTCATACTGCTTTTGTTTCTAAGTTGTTAAGAATCCATGAACCACAATCTTATAAACAAGCTTGTAGTGATCAACAATGGGTACAAGTTTCCCAATCTGAACTCGATTCCCTTGATGCTAATCATACCTAAGATTTGGTATTCTTACCTTCGGGAAAGAAGACCATATGGTCTAAATGGGTGTTCAAAGTCAAGTTCCATGAAGATAGATCTGTGGAAAGATATAAGGAAAGACTCGTTGCCAAAGATATAGGGAAAGATATTGCAAGAGTTGACTACTTTGATTCTCTTTCTCCTGTTTCTAAACAATTTACATACAAAGTCCCGCTAGCTATTTCAGCACCTAAAAGCTGGCATCTTCATCAAATTGATGTCAATACTGTTTTTTTACATGACTACATCACTGAAGAGTTGTACGTGATTTCCCCTCAAGGATACACTAAGGCTCAGTATGTTCCAATTTGCGGCTTGAAAAGGTTACTTTATAGCCTTAAACAGGTTTCAAGAGAATAAAATGTTGAATTCTCCAAGCATATTATCTTATTTGGCTTACTTCGGTCCAAACAAGATCACTACTTGTTCATGAAACAAACAAGCCAAAGCTCATTAGTACTGCTTCTTTATGTTGATGGCGTCATGATTTTTGGTACTTCAAAAGATGATATCTCTACACTCGAGGCTTATTTACCTCAGTTATTCATTATTAAGGATTTTGTTCTACCAAATAATTTATGAGGATTGAAATTTCCAGGCCCACTGATGGCATTTTTCTCAGCCAGAACAAGTACATCACAGATCAGTGGCGGAGCCAAGATACATACGTGGCGGGGGCTGATCTATCAATAAATAAAAAATTCTCAATTTTTTTCATTATCAGCCTCATTATCAGAGGGGACTGATGATTTTTTTTAAAAAATTTTACTACCCAAATTCCCCGTAATTTTCGTCTCGGCGGGGGCTGGAGCCCTCTCCGGCCCCATGTAGATCCGCCCCTGTCACAGATATTCTGTAAGATCTTCATCTTTCTCAGTGTAAGGTTTCTTATGCTCCACTTCTAGCTTCATGGCAAGTTCAGGAATTAATAATTCTTCACCTTTGCTCGATGATCCAGGAAATTTAGAAGGCTTGTTGGTAGGCTGTTGTATCTTTCTTTCACTACACTAGAACAGACATTTCTCTGAACACCAACTGAGCCGATATGTGGAAAGGCTTTATGAGCATCATTGGAATGATGCACTTCATGTTTCCAGCCATTTAAAGGGATATCCTTCACATGTTCTCCTCTTTGCAGTCCATTTTTCCAGTTCACTATCAGCTTTTTGTGATGATGACTGGATTTCATGTAAACACACCATGAGGTATTAGAATGGTTACTGTGTATTTATTGAGGATCCTTTGACTTTTTGAAAATCAAAGAAGTATTAACACTATGAGTAAATCTTCTGTGAATCCAAGTATAGAGCCATGTCCAACTGTTTCTATGCTCAAGCGGGTAACTTATTTGTTAACTTATCTCCAACATCAGTTTGTACTATAAATTCTACTCAAATGTGATAATATTGCTTCTTTACACATTACTTGGAACAATATTTTCCATGAAAGAACCAAGCATATAGAGATAGATCGACATTATGTCTAGAATGCATACCACAAAGGCTTCATTGATCCCTTACATGTCTACTCTAACTAGAAAATAGGAGATGGTTTCACCAAGCTTTTATCTTATCCCCTGGCTCCTCCCCTCCTTTCTAGGATGAGATTTGTTTTCCACAAAATGCCTCATCTCGAAGGGGCCGGGGGTTGAAGAAGTATTCTCTATCTGCTCTTCGTTCTCTGTTCTCTGAACTCAACCTACCTGGCTGCTACCATACTTGATCAGCACTCAAACTCCAGCCACCTCAGCTCATCTTCTCCACACTACTAATCTTTAAGCTCTTTCTTCAAGTGACTTCCTTCCTCAGCAAGCTCACCGAATTACTTCAGCACCAAGCAATCTAGCTCAGCATATTCAGTTAGCTTGTTAGTTGAAGGTCAGAATTGTAATTAGTTAGAGGTTAGTAACTGCTAGTTATTAGTTAGCTGCATCAACCATGCATAAATATCCATTGACCATTATAATCGAGCTCTTTGATGAGTTAATACAATCAAAAAATTCTCCCAAATACTTGCTTTCAATTTTTGTTTCTTAGCCTCGGCCTAGTGAACTTGAGCTTTCTGCATTTGTAAATATCCACAGGAAATAGTTGGCTGAGGAAAGCTATATTCAACGAGCCACATGGACCGTGAGATTCAGCCCTTCTTGATCAAAAGTTGGGTTCCAAGAGAATTGGAACCAGCGGCTAGAGTTATCATGCTCGTGGTGACTCGTATTTTTGAGATATACCATAAGACAAAATGTTGTATAAGATCGTCTCATAGCGAGACCAAGGTTTTAATTGCAATTTATAAGAGATTTTGTTGGAATTAAACAACAATAAATTAAACAACAATTTAAAATTTAATAGAAGTTCGGGAATTAAACAACAATAAATTACAAGTTTTATCTTTTTCGACAAAGCAACCGGATCGATTTGATTTTTTCTGGCCTAATTTCTGGCAGCATTCAAACTTCATTTCCCTTCAATCAACGGCTTTTTCAACCTCTTTTCCTCACAACTCATATCCACATCCTTCTGTCATTAGTTTAGTTGGTTCAAATTGAAGAATTTCACCAAATATCAGTACTACATGTCGTCTCCGGGAAACTAGGTATTGCGGAGATGGAGATTGCGAACTGGAACAAGTTTTTTTTACGGTGATATAAAGGTTAGGGATTGATGACGTATAAAACAAAGTAAGAATTTAAAACGAGCTGCGAATTGGACCCTTGTACGATCGTTTCTAGCAGCAAACATAACAACGACGTCAATTTAGGGGTGTGACGACGGGTCTGGGGTGGGGCGGGTAACGTTGGACAGGGGTTCAATCAGGACAAGTTGGGCGGCGGGTCAATCGGGTAAGTTTAGGGTTTAGTTAGTTTTTGAGTCTAATGTGTATTTTTGGCCTATTATGTATTTTAGCTATAATTTAACATATAATTCTAATTATTTAACTATTTAGTTTTCAATGATGATCTTTCTGCATAAAACTTTCATGTTTGAATTTTTTTTACATGACTTTAACTTTTCATATTTTTAAAATGAAAACTAGTGGTGATTTTAAATTTTGGGATGATGTTTTATAACTGTTGTTTGATGTATTAAAATTTTTATTTTTATAAAATTATGATGAAAAATCAGTTGTTTTCTTTAGCGTGATTTTTTTTCAATTTTAGTGTGCTCTTTTAATTTGATAAATATTTTTATTCGATATTTAACCATTTTTACTTGATACGTACGTTTTAGTGTTTCAATTTGATATTTTTTCTAGTTTAAATAATTTTATATTTATTAGATGATTAAATAATTCAAATTATTTTACGTTTTGATTATTTATGATGATTTTACAATATATTTATGTTTTTTTTACATGATTTTAACTTTTAATATTTTAAAAAACTTTAACTTAATTGTGATGACTTTAAATTTGGGATGATGTTTTTTTTGCTGTTTTTTAAAAAGTTTTACCATTTTATTTTTTATATAATAATGATGACAATTGAATATTTTCCATTCATGTTTACAGCTTTATAATATTATGATGTAATTATAATGCTTTAATTTGATGTTTAACTCTCTTTTTTTAATTTGATAGAATGTTGATTCGATGTATAACCATTTACATTTGATGTTATTAAAAAATATCTTAAATTTATTTTTTAATATTCCACATGTGCTTCTAATATTTTAATCGATGTTTTACATTTGATGTTTAAGTATTTTTATTTAATGTTTATGCTACAATATTTTAATTTGAAGTTTTACTATTTTATTTTAATTTTTAAAATTAGTGTATTTTAAAAAGTATTTCATACTTTTTATGTTTCTTGTAATTGGATGTTTTACTAATTTTAATATGATATAATGTTTATTCGATGTTTAACCATTTTCATTTGATCTTATTAAAATTAATGTATTTTGAAATTTGATTATATATTTTTTGATGTTTTACCATTTTCATTTGATGTTTAAGTTTTAGTATTTTAATTTGATGTTTTAACTATTTTTAATGGAAAAGTCTTGGCAAAGACCGTTTTTCATAAACTTATGGAAAGACAGAGTTTAATTAGAATAATAAATGGTAAAAGTTCTTGATTGCAATATTAAAAAATTATTATGCAACGTGTAATAATCATAAAATTTATAATCGGATTTATATAATCCAAAAATTTTATCTTCATTTCTTCTAATTTGCACTTTAAACCTTGGTTTTTCCATGTCTTATGGAAAGACCATTTTTCAAGAGACGGACTCTTTTGCAATTGACATTGGTTATTTTAAATCTGATGGGCTCAATGACAATTTAGCCCAATGAAATATTACTCCCCCCGTCTCCTTACTTTTGGCCCATTTGCTTTTTCACGGTTTCCAATGATCATTTTTTACCATCAATATTTCTAGTTACGTATACCAAATCAGAATAAAAAGTTGATATTTAAAAAATAAATGTTAAGATGAATCTAACAATATATAAACTTATATTAATGGTCAAAATTTACTAAATTTGATTTTGCAAAAGTTAAGGGCCAATAGTTGTGGGACGGGGGGAGTATATATTAGGCTAAAATCTGAATGACCCCGTATCAGCCCCATGATTTGTTTTTCAAATATCTTTTGCCCTAACTCGAATCGAACCCAAAATGTTTGTTGGATTTTCACAGTTACCGACGTGTTCTTCATCTCCGAACGCTTCGAATTCAATGGAAACCTAACTTGAATCGACGGAAAATGTCGCAATGGTTGAGAGCAACAAAAATGACGATGAATTTCACCGGCTTTGAAGATGCCAAATCGAAGTTGAATTAATTGGACAACCTGCAAGATCGAGCGACAGAAATATTGATTATGTATTAGACGAAGGAACGACGAAGAAGGAGAGGCGAAGACGAAGAAGGAGAGGCGAAGATGAAGAAGGAGTGACGATTATGGAGGTTGGAACTTCGCCGAGAAGGAAGTTCTTGGTTGCGTGAAGTGACGAATTCGACGGAGAATATGGTTGCGCTGTGGATGGCAAGTGAGATTGAGCTTGGTAGAACAACGTAGAGGTGGATTGTTGTGGCAAAGAAGGAGTCGCCGAAGAAGAAAAGCTCGGCAGAGAAGGAGTCAGTCGGAGAAGAAGGTAATTTCTTGATTTTTGCAGATTAGTCCTCAAAGTTTCTTATAGTTTTTTTTAAAATTTTACCCCAAATGTATAATATTTATGTTTTGATCCCTGAATTTCATCTTTCATATCTTTTATTTTTTGTATTACCTTTGCACTCTTATATTATTGAGGGCGTGAGAGACGCCCTCAATAATATAAGAGTGCGAAGGTAATACATGAATTGTAAAAGAGATGAAATCTGAATTTTAAACCCTACCTATGCTCCAATCAAACACTAACTAATAACATGTACAAGCATCCCCATAGTAACCGAGGAATGGTATATATACTCTCTACATCCCAGAGTGTTAGCAAAATCATTTCACAATTTTTAAGAGACACATTACCCCATAAATATCAATAAAAATGTAGTGCAACGGTGTACAGAAATTTGATATTTTGAAAATATACACTCTAATCAATCTAACAAGATAGCAGTCAAATTTTTATTGTAATTTTTTAAAATGAAGAACGCTCTAAGACATGGGGAGTATTAAGCCTAATAAACAGAATTACATCTCAGATTCGGATACATATCAAATACAAAAGAGCTCTGTATGTGAAGGGAAAATGTGCACAAAAACAAGGACATGCTTACATTCAAAACCCAAATCGTGAGGATATACAAACATATGAAGCTGAAACGAGTTGTTCACAGCCTCAAATCATCTAATGGGAACCTTGACCCAACCGTTAGCAAAAGCAATGGCTAGGATGACAAAGGGTGTTGACATCCCAAAGATGATACTGTAAGGCAGTGGTGTCTTCATGGGATTCTCCCCTGCCCTTTCCCCTGCTGACTGCCAATACCTACACTCAACAACATCACATCAATTCAGATACATCGTTGTAAAGGAAAAAGAAAAACGTTTCACCATTAGAAACACGACTCTAATTTCTAGTATATGGGTGATTGATTGATCAATTCTTACAGCGTACCTCTGGGTTACGATGGCTGTGCATTGTATATACGTAGAATGTGTATTTCTATACTATTATTTGCGCATACAATATTTACATAGTAATAACAATAATGCAAATCACATAAATATTAAATACACAAAATATTCCTTGGAATACGAACCCAGGATACCATATAATTTGGCTTGATGGATAAATGATGAAATCTTACTGCTCTGGTTCTTGTTCCCTGGTGATGAATTTCTTCTTCTCTGCCTTCTTGTTATCCCCCTCTTCTCCCCCTACATCATCAACCAAGTAAATGGCATTTGGAAAAACAAATAAAGAATCACCATGTCAGTTAAATCAAACTCGTGATAACTGCTAAGTACAGACCTAATCTTGCAGATATTGGGGAGAAATGGCTCCTTCTCTTCGGGGAGGACGAAATGTGAGTTGGTGGGTATTGCGAGTTTAGTGCCAAGAAGGGCAGAAGAAATATCCACATTAACAGCTGCCATTTTTGCGAATGAAAATCAAGAACTCTGTCAGATGATATGGTTGTAATCTATAATAGTCTCCCAAATCGCTCTCAATTTTGCAAGGATTTGCTTAGAATATATGTGACGCACGGATCTCTAGATTTTGAGGCCTTGACATTGCTACAACAGGCCGGACCAATATGGAAGTAAATAGGCCCAAAGATAGTAGTCCATCCTAAGTTTGCTGGGAAATTGTGTATCATTCTACATCGTGACTATAGATAATGGCATCCAAGTTCCTGTTTCCATTCTCTACCCAAGGCCAACATGGAAGATGCAAACATCACAGCATTTCATTATATCATAACACTAACAGTATTTGACTAAGTCAAATTCATACCCATTCCTATGATCTGAGACAATGCCAATAGGACATGACTTGGGTGTGGATTGAATGAGAACATTCAAATCCCGCTTACGCTATTGTACTGGAATCTGTCATTTATAGTGTTTTTGTGTAAATGGGTTCTCATATCATGCTGTAAAGATCGCTCAAATGTAAGAATGTCTGACCAGTTTGATAGATGAAAAGGACCTGATACCTTAACATTCCCGTCATTAATGATTTAATAAAAAAAGGAATATTCAGCTACATAACATTTGACTATGCAGAGAATATTGTAGCATACTTCATTTTATAATAAGGGAAGTAAATTGTCTCTACAAGGTGTTGATGAATTTGTAGTTTTGTATTTTATTAGAGGAGCAGAAGCTAGATAGATTTATGATCACGAGAGGAGAAGAATGTACCCGCTAGATGTTATAGATGGGAATGATCAGGTTCTGAAATGTAGGAAAATTCAACATTGTGAAAATGAAAAAAGTTCGATACCATTTATTTTGCAAGTTGACGTAACAGCTATAACATTGAAAACTCTACTTAAGTCTTGTAATTAACAACTAAAAAAATCAATAGAAAGTCATTTAATAACAAATCACAATGGTATAAAATATTCAATACATCTAAATCATAACAAATACTGCAAAACACTTTCTAAAAACACTAATATCAAAGAAGCCATGTCTTTCTACACTTGACATTTCTCATCCTTTGAATTTTATCCAACTTTCATTGTTCAACCAACAACATCAACTTGACTCGGTCTTAGAAAATCGACTGAGGAAAATATGAAACATTATCATTATCCGGTGCTTCTTCAATGAAACTAAAACATCAACAGAATAAACCTAAACATCAATGTAAACACTGGAAAAAAAAATCAAACCTTACTTAAATTGGAGGAAGTAAAACGAAACAATTTGTCACATCTATACTCTCCAATAAAATAGGAAATAGGATAAAATTCAACAGATAATGAGACAACATCAACTACATGTGCATATATATCAACAAAACGACATATACACATAAACATCAACCGGAAAAAAATGCATGAATATTAAGAAAATATATAAAAGACACCCAAACATCAACTAGAAAAATGCATAAGCATAAAAAAACTCGGTAACAGACACATAAGCATCAACTGTAAAGTACAAAACATCATTGATTGAAATAAAATAGCGTACAAAAGTTTCTGAGCTACTATTAAACCTCCAAAGCTCAACTCAGCAGTTACAATTTGAAAAAACAATAAATCTCGTCAAAATACACGTAAACATCAACAGAAATAGTATAAACATCATATACACATTAATCTTAAATAAATGTGCAAAACATCAAGAACTGCAATTTAACATCACATACAACAAATAAAATTGCAGAAAAGATGAGTATAAACTACGGTTCTTTAACAATAACAAAAAAATACGCTAAGAGGTTTTTAGGAACTCGAATTTTCAACACAAACACATTTAACATCCTCGAAATTGAACTGTTCAACATTTTTAAGTCGAGAAAAAATAATTATGATGGAAAATTGAAATGATCAATAATACAAATATAAACTACAGTAAACTTCCATGAAAAGAGAGAATTGCACATTGACATGAATGATTTGAAGAAGAACTAAAGAAAATAGAGTAAGAGCAAGACACTAGCGAGAGACGGGGAGAGAGAAGCATAGAAATTTGAGAGAGAATATGAATTAAAGAGAAAATATGAGTTTCATGAATGTGGGAAGAAGAATAATAAAAATCATATTATAAGATTTTTTTTATGAATTTCTCAATAAGTGCATGTCCATAACACTATTTTTCTTTATTCCGTGTCAAAAATCATCCCAAATATAACTTCTATTAATTACAAAATGACCTCATCTGACACTTAGACTTTGAAACAAAATTTTGTGATTATCATTTTGGACATTAAAACCTTACTAATAATTATAAAAAATTGTTGGCAGGACCCGAGCTCAAGGCCTTAAGAGTGGAGCACCTTTTCGGCGAGGTTAGGGGAGTAAAATCAATCAGCTATAATTCTCATAGCATATCTAGGAATCATTAGCATAGTGTATAGTGATTATCTGCACAAACATTGATGTAGTTTTGTAATCCAAAAATTCTACGAAGATTTTAAGGGATTTATAAGAATTACGAGCTTTTGAAGACCCAATGTTACACCTATAATGAATAATTAAATATTAAAAATAGATACGCGAGAGAAATGGAGAGAAAAGACCAAGGAAGCACCGCATGTGGTGACATGTGGCCGGAAGTAGATAGCAGTCGAGGTTGTGCTACAGGCGCGTTTGGCGAGCTGGGCCGAGCGGACTTAGGTGGCAATGCTCATGGGTTTCCGACTATCACTTGGATTCTACCCATTAACTTTTAGGTAAAATCCATTCATAATCAGATCACAATTCTTATTCTTTGGAGAAGAAAAATTGAATTACCTTTGTAGTTAGAATTTTATATATCATAATCTTCTATTAAGAATATAATTAGTTTCTTAATCTCATTCGGGAGTATTTTAGTTATTTTATGGAGAAATATTATTAGAAGAACTCTCTATTTCCTTTTCTATTTCTATTTGCAAGAATATAATTGTTTTAGTATATTTAGAATCATTAGATTTAGATAAGAAGAATAATTTTATTCCTACTTTACTTCGCTATCTAGTAGTATAAATAGGACATGGGATTTTCAAGAAAGGAGAGAAGTGCAAACGAGACTTTTTTTGGTTGAGGAAAAGTGCATACGAGACATTAGATTAGATATTTTCACTTGAAAATATCGTCTTTGTACTATGTATTTTCATGATTTTTCTATCAATAAAGAACTAAAATTTTAGTTTCATCTGACAATTGAAGACATTGATGAATACAATGAAGTTTCAAAGAAGAAGTAATCAGGTTCTATCCATTCTTATTTAAATTGTACTAAATTATCTTTAGTTGTATATAATTTAATTAGTTGGTTTATTTAGATTGATCACCTAGATCTACTGCTTATTTCGTATTGCTGGTGAGTAAGAAAGTCATGCGACCTTTTTATTGGTTAAAATTGGTAATTTAGATTGCATGAACACTGACACTTGTTCGTTGGGTCATATATCTCACTAGTTTTTGGATGCAAAGCTATTATCAAGGAAATCATGTATCAGTGAATCATGATTAGATATAATAAGTATATTTTCAGTGATGTGATGGTACTATAAATACGGTGTATGCTTAGAGCATATCCAACTTTGATGTTTTTGGACCATCTTACAAAGTTTCTTAAATTGTAGCAGGTTTACCCACCGTTGTCGCAGGATCCACATCATCAGCTTCCAAGCAGCTGTAGCTCCTACAAGCTACATGCTTGATGTCGGATGCATTTAATGATTCAATTGCAGGGAGAGTATTTCACATGTAATTTGGTTGGATCGTACAATAAAATCTCCATATTATCAAGTGTAACAATAAAAATAACAAATCTATTTAAAATATAATAATTATAATGATGATATAATAAAATTATTCTTTATGAAAAATATAGTTAATAATAAAATAATATTACTCCCTCCATCTCAGCCAAATTTGCCCACTTTCGTTATTTGTCTTTTTCAGGCAAATCTGCACACATTTCATTTTAAGTAATATTCAACGTTCCAAAAGACATTATTAAACTCACAAATTTAAAATTTTACCAAGTTCACCCATTTCCACAAACCTTAATCAACCCTATTTTTTTGCTCATTCAAAATCAACTTGTGTTCCCCGCCACCACCACTCACCTCCCCTCCGCCTCCTCCCTTGCCCTTCGCCCCCGCCTCCTCCCTTGCCTTTCGCCTCCGCCTACCCCCTTCCGCTCCACCACCACTCCCCTCCCGTACTTTCATCTCAGCCACCACTCCATCTATATTCAACCCATCTACGACCACCACCCCACTCCCCAATATGCACCACCCCATTCCCTCGTCGGAACCCTAGCTACCCCCATCTGCGTTGGAACCCTAGTTTACCCCATCTGCTATCGGATAGAGGAGGAGGCGGCGGAGTGATACAATTCAGAGAAGGGGAGGAAGAGGCGGAGCGAGGTGACACGTAGGAGAGGAGATACGACGAGGGGTGGGGAGTGCGGCGGAGTGAGGTGATGCGGAAAAGGGAAGCGATATGGAGGAGAGATGAGTCAGATGAAAGGTGAGGTGAAGGGAGGCGACGCGGCAGAGGATGAGAGGTGATGCAGAGGAGAGGAAACGTGGTGGGGGATGAGGAGGCGATGCGGCGAAGGAAGAGGAATCGGCAGAGGAACAGGACGTGGAAGAGGAGGCGATGCGATGGAGAAAAACGACATGAGGCAGAGGAGGAGAAATGAGGCAGCGGAGATGCGGTGAGGAAGAGGAGGAGATATGAGGCAGAGGTGAGGCGGGGGAGAGGGGGGGAGTAGGAGTGATGTGCTCAATTTACATCCCACATTTAACACATTCAAAGTCTAATTTTGTAATAGATTAGATATTTAATTGAAGAAATAAAATCAACATTTTATGAATAGAAGGCTAGGATGAATTCACATGTTTTATATCCTAATTATTTAATTTTTGAAGTATTTTAGATTATATTGAAGAGTTTGAGTTTTAAAGAAACATTGAAGAAGTGAGAAGATTTCGGAAAAGAAGGCCGAATACAAAAATTTGGTAGAAACTGGGCAGATTGGTCATTGCGGGCTGCAGCTATATATTGCGGCCCTCGACGGAGGAAAAAAAGCGGTCAAAATGGTCAACAAGGATCATTGTGGGGCGTAGAAATGTAGTTCGGCCCGCAGCGGATGGATTGGGATGCATTTTGTTCTCACTTTTTATCCTCTCATCCCTCTCTCTTCATTCATGCACTCAAAATTTATCTCCAAAACCCTAGTTTGCATTTATTCTTTATCATTTACTCTATGTTTACCAAGAATTCGTACTATTTTATTATGGGTTTAACTAATCTAGGCTAAACATACTCTTGGGAGCAATTGGTAAGCATTTATAGTATGAATTTGTGAGATTTGATTTATCCTATTTTGTGTTTTTATTATTAAGTATATTTTGTACTTTCTTGTGTAATTTATGCATGATTTCGACTAGGATGATCAACTAGTTGATGATTGTGGGTTAATCATTTGCTAGTTTTTTGGTCGAACCCGAGAGACTTTGACTTTTTATCAATGTGATTATCGTTAGTTCATGTTAGGTTATAATTGGGTGTGATAACTAATTATGATTATTGATTGAGGATATTTCTTATATTTATGATTAATTTGAATGAGTTTGACTAATTATCAATGTGGCTAACTAGGAACAATCAACATGAAGGTCGATCTTCATAATCGTTATTAGTAGATATATTTGTGCTATCCAAATGTTTCTCGCTTGTAGGATATTGTTTTAGTTGTATTGGTTCTCCATGTTTATTTCTATTCTCAGGGAAGTCTATGACGCCGATTGTTTAGAGTGACTCGAGTGTAACGGTTATTATGTGACACCGATTGCTCACTTTAACTATAACCGAGGAGAGGTGAGAAATGTCTTCACTCAAAAGATGTTGACAAGTTCTCCACAATATGTGATTGATTCATAAAAATATGATAATTAATCAAAAATCAAAGGATGATTAGAAATGTAAACCAATTCCGCCGAAAACTCATTATAATCTTAGTTACATCTTTTTGTGCTAGTTGTGATCGTAATTACATTATTTTCTAATTGTTGATTAATTTAGTTGTTTAAAATAGTCATAGTGTTGTCTAAAATCAAAACCCCCAAAATTGGGTAACACACACGTAGAGTGACTTATTTGTGTGCCTTTTAATTACACTCAACAAACGATAAAACCCGCTTTTCCTCGTGGAAGACCATGTCCTACTACTGGCTACTATATTTAGTAGTTAGCCATAATTTGGACCTATAAATACTATCTTTGAGAGGCACGACGAAGACCTCCCAAATTTTGGCGCTGTTGCTGGGAAAAGGTCATATTTTATTGAAGTGTTAGTGTTGTTCTTTGTGTGTTTTGTGTTCTTATTTGTTTGTTGTTAACGTTTTCTTAGTTTTGTGATTGTTACTTGGGATAAGGTTGTATTGCTCTTGTTCTTGGTTTATTGTCGATACTCATACCAATAGACAAAAGCTCTTGCACAACAATCCTGATTTTCTAGGAACACTCCTGAGAGCACGAATAACTTGCTTGTTTTGCTAAGCAAGGTACTCAAGCACCACATGAATTAGTTACACCAACTATGGTGGATGATACTAGAACATTGAGGGAGCTCATGGATCCTACATAGATATTCAACCGCTTTGCATCATTTTCCCACCTATTCTGGAAAATGTAACTTGTGAGCTCAATTCCGGATTATTCATTGTTAACCATACTTTCATAGGATGAGTGGGGAGGTTGCAAATAAGCATTTGTCCAGGTTCCACCTTGTGAGCACGAATATGATGCCAATGGGAGTTTCGAAGGATAATTTCAATCTAAGGGTATTCTCATTCTCTTTGAAGGATGTGTCCAAGGATTGGTTATATTACCTCCTACCGAGAAGTATAACATCATGGACGAATATGAAGCTTAAATTCTTGGAAAAAATTCTTTTCGGCATCCAAGTCAGTTTGAAGAAAAAGCTAAGCAACATCTCCCAATATTCAGGTGAATCTTTATATGAATACTGGGAGAGGTTCAAAAGGTTTCTAGCTAGTTTCCCCTACCACCCATACAAGAAGGAGACATTGTATACTATTTCTTCGATGGATTGTCCGTTGAAGGTATGAGGATGGTCAATGCCTCTTGTAATGGGTCGATTTCCAACAAGAGCCCTAAAGATGCCATGGCGTTATTTGAAGACATGGCCAATGGGATTAGACAATTCGGTATAAGGGAAAGGGTGCAAAAGCCTTCAAATCCAAAAACCCCCAAGCTTGAGGAGAAAGTTCAAGCTTTAGCTTCCATGATGAAAGAGAAAATGAATGGGAGAATCCACCAAGTCAAAGCTTGTGGGGTTTGTTCATTTGATCACCCCACTGGTGCATGCCCTCAACTTCAAGATGAAGGGCTTGAAGAATTAAAGGCAATGGGCTACCAAGGTGGTCAATGGCAAGGTTTCCAAGGACATCGAGGATACCAAGGTGGATAAGGGCAAGGCAGATAAGGTTTCCAAAGAGGAAAAACTCATGAGAAGAAGTATGATCCATAGTCCCAAACTTACAATCCCGGGTTGCCGTCCAAATTTTTGGCAGAAAGATGAGTAAGCCAAGCAATTAAATTCTCAAGGTGGTTTTCAATGTAGCCAAGGTGGGTTTCAACCAAACTATCAAGGGGTATAAGCCTATTACGAAGGAAATCAAAGGTATAATCAGGTGCCACAACAAGGCTACTCGAAGGATGGGGTTCATCTGATCCCCGAGAATAGAGATCAAGGTCGAAGCATGAGGAGCTTATGCATGCATAACCACTATGGTCACGAATTTGGAAGACCGCACCTCTGTTAGATTCAAGAACTTAGAAACTCAAGTTAGCCAAATTGCATCTTCCGTGGCCTGGTTAGAGGCTAGGGATTTCGAAAAACTTCCCTCACAACCGGAATTGAACCCGAGGCAAAATGTAAGCTCAATAACCTTGAGGAGTGGGAAAGAAAC
>JAULKM010137408.1:0-18681 GCA_032355605.1 Rubia tinctorum
TATTTTCTTTTATGACTAGACTATGAATGTGCATATCACTTTTAGAGTTCAAAGAGAATATGGATATGAATATCCACGCATTCTCCTAGCTTCATCTGTAGTACATATTACATATAAGATGGTTAGATAGTAGTGCGCTTCCTTTTTCTAAAGATTCAACAGTGGATACAATAACTAATCTTACAATAAAATAAATCCAAAGTTGATGATCACTGAGGCATTCCCTTGTACTGATGGGGAATAGTGTTTTGTATACTGGGCCTTTTTAGATTTATGTTGAACTCTCGAACTATATATCTTTAGTGAATAACCTTTTCGTTTTATTGATGCACTCACAATGTGTGTGATAATTTAAAATCAAAGATCAAATATAATATTTTCTTATTCATATATATATATACTGAAGTTACTTACCTCTATTTAAAACGGTTATATCGGATCAGAGAGTGCACTTTTAAAGTGACTTTTCTAACTCCGTCCTTAATCGAAATAGAATAAAGGCGGTTCAAAAATCGTCTTTAATTAGGGTTCAAAATAGGTTATAGATTCGAAAACTATCTTTGAAGGTCTGAAAAAATTACCGGAAAGGTTTCCGGCAGCCTTGAAGCAAAGAATAGAAGAAACGACTGATGGCCTTCTCCGGTGGAAGCTACAACAGAGCAACAACAGACAAAGCAAAACAAACAACATGGAAGGCTAGATCTAGAGGGTTTTCAAGCGGCGACAGAAGCGCACCCGTAGGAGAGCATCAGAGCAGTGGAGGAGGATGGTTGCGGCGGTCGGGGAGCATCAACGCGGAGGTAGAGGCGTTCTGCAGTGGCACTATGGAATTTGATCTCCAGCGGTGGGCGATCTCCAGCGGTGGCGGTGGGCTTCGATCTCCAATGCGAAGGGTGATCTCCAGCGCGGTGGTAATCTCCAGCGGTGGAGCTGAGCTCCGATATCCAGCAGCGGCGGTGGCCTTTTCCAGCGGTGCAGTGATGGAGGCATGAGGGTGGAGGGAGTCCATTTAAGGCGATTTTACAATAGAACCGTCTTTAATCAATTTTCATTAGACAAAACCGCTTTTAAATAAAAGTGTGACTTGATAGGATACTTCCGAATTCACAATATTATTCGCACTATTGGAAACCCCCCCCCCCTCATAAGCACCGGTAAAATACTACTAAGGCACCGGTAAATTCGTCCCTTGAGATACCGGTGACTAAGTGACCTGGTGCAAATTTTAACAGTTTTGAGCACTGGTAAAGCGTACCGGTGCTATAAATATGAGCACCGGTAAGGAAAGATACAGGTGCTTGATCATTTCCATACTGTTATGCACTGGTGTTACCTATGAAACTACATTCTTACACCGGGTTATTTAAGCACCGACGGTGCGTATGCGGTGTAATACGGTGCTAGTAAATAGGTGATCACTAAATAAATCGGCCAATGATAATAAACTCACTGGCTAGAATATGAAACTCAAAAATTCATAAAGAACGATAGAATGAACAAAACACACAAATAAAAAAACATAAGTTCATATAAAAAACTAGAAAATTCATAACCATCATTACATATATCTAAAAATATATAACAACCCTCATTTCATGAAACAAACTAAACCTAAACATAGATTAACAATATTAATTATCATAAAAACTAGAACATAATCTCCACAAATCATTGATAACATTAACGAACTATAACCATGAAGATGAGGTCGGACGCAAGAGCTGAGGCGCGGTCGAACACGGTGGTGGCACTGAGAGCTGAGATGCAGTGGATCTGAGCTAAACCCAGAATTTTTGGTGGAGCTCGCGAGGAGATGGCATCGGGGCTGGTCCGAGAGATGGATTTAGGGTTGGTGTGCCGCCGGGGGAGAGCGGGGTCATAATTGTCGATGTTGAAACCTTAAAAAAGGGTGGGCAGCAGCGGAGAGGGAGAGGTGGTGGAGGAGGAGGGAGAGGAGGGTTTTATATGATTAGGGTTTCGGAGCTCCAACTTGGGCTAAGTTGGGCTCTTTTTTTAACATCGTAGCTTTGGTATGAAAATCGGTGCCCATGGTGATCATACCGGTGCTAGGTACTTAAAACGCAGCTGTGTGACGCTGCTTTAAATGGGCGTTTTAATTTATTTTTCTTCCCGATAGTAAAGAGATGAAAAATACTCTAAGTACCTAGCACCAGTATGAAAACCGGTTCATATGGTGATCATATTGGTGCTAGGTACTTCAAACGCAGTTGCGTGAGGTCGCTTTAAATAGGCATTTGCATTTTCATTTTCATTTTTCTTCCCGAGAGTAAAGGGAAGAAAAATATTCTAAATACCTAGCACCAGTAGTCTGACTGGTGCCTATGATGGTGCTACCGATTCTCATAAAAATCCCTCAAAAATATTGGACTAAAATTCAAAATTTTCTTTTTCCCGCTACATAGTAGCCCGGTATGACTGAAAAACAATGCAGATGCTAGTATATTTTGCCCTCTAAGTTAGCTTTTTCATTTTTACAATTATGTCCATGAGAATAAAATTGGAGGGGGCAAATCACAAAATTGGAGAAACCAAAACACAATTAAATAAGAGACAATTACGTTATTGAAAATTGGGCTACAATGGGTGAACGAAAGAGCTTGTAACATAATTTTTGGAAAATTACACTGTGGCCCAAAATTGTGTTACCCCGTTATCCATTGTTCAAAAATACATGATTTTTATTATTCTTGCCTAAATATATAAATATAAATAAATTATTTTTTGGTGAAATATTGAAAAGCGCAAAAACATGTTCTAGAGTAACTTATGGTTGATTATTTGGAAGTTACAAAGTGAAATCGGAAAGGATTATGGATATGTTTTTGTGCTTGATTTTTTTAAAATATTCCCTTACAGACATGAAAAATACAATGGGGCTATAAGGTAGTATCACGTTCGAGCAGATTTCAATTTAGAGTTACGAGTAAAGTTTTACTTTTTGCACTTGGGTCCCTCCAAT
This sequence comes from Rubia tinctorum, assembly GCA_032355605.1. NCBI lineage: Eukaryota > Viridiplantae > Streptophyta > Magnoliopsida > Gentianales > Rubiaceae > Rubia > Rubia tinctorum. The sequence goes on from JAULKM010137408.1 coordinate 2,981, forward strand.
AAAGTTGGAGTCATCGAATCACGAAATTGACGGAACCAAAATACAATTCAATAATATAAGATTTTGACTTTGATATTTGGGCATGTATCGAAAGTCAACATTGATTACTTCTATACAGTCTTGATAAATTACAATGTGACTCAAAATTGTATTGCTCCATTTTCCATTGATCCAAAATGCACGATTTTAGTTTTTTTTGACTAAATATAGAAATATTAAATAAATAAATGTTGTGGTGAAATATTTGAAATTGCTAGTACATGTTCTTGAGTAACTCATACCATAAACCCATTTTCAAGAGTAACTCATCTCATAAACCTAATTTTCAAAAACTTTCCATGAGCACCGGTATTATTACAAGTGCCATTCTTCAACATACCGGTGCTACCTATTTTCCCACCAAAATTTTACCCTCCAAAATTACTATTCTGGTCATAGGCACCGGTATTAGCACCGATATACGTCATTCATCCAAAACGGTGCTGGAAAATAATAAATTCAAACATTTTTCTTCAAAGGCACCGATATCTGACACCGGTATTTAGTGTACCAGTGCTGAATTTATTCACAGGCAACGATTTTTGTTTACCGGTGTTGAATTTATTATAGGCATCGGTATTTTGGTTTTGTAGCACCTATATCACTGACGTACCAGTGCCTATTTACCTGTTCTCCGGTACTGTTGGGTCCTAATTAAAGACGATTACTTATGAACCACTTTTCATTACATGCCTTTAATCAACCTTTTTCCATTATTTTTACAACAATTTTTTTATTATAAATTAAACTAACCCAAATTAACTCATAATGGGAATAATGTCCTATCCACTAGTGCAGACTGCTTGATTAATGGCAGCATTCAAAATCGGTTATACAATAACCAGCATTTTTGGATGCTTCAGAAATCAAAAGCTATGTATTTCGGATCCTCCAACTATTCAAAGGCGGTTGTGTGTCATTCAAAGGCAGTTTTAATTAACCGTCTTCGATTAGGTCAAAAGGAAGATGGTTTTCCTTTGAACCGCCTTTAAATTAAGGTATTTAAAGGTGTTTATGTTAAACCGCCTTTAAATTAACACTGTGCGTCTGAGAATGTACCGAATGAGGAACACCAAGATCAAGTCATTTTAAAAGGGAGGAAACATGTTACGAAATTGGAATACTAGTTCCAAAACTGGAATGATGTCAGATGTGAGTGTTACATCTTAAGAGACATTCATCCAAACTCGGAAAACTGTGGGGTGATTAAAAAGAACTCATTTTTAGGTCAATGTAGCTTGAAATTTTCATTAGGGATTTAAGATATGGGTTTTGGGGTTCATGAAGAACTGACCTTAGTACCCATTTACATTGGCTAAGGTATGTGAATTCCTACAATACAATCACTAATCATTGGTTTCAAATCATGGGCTGATGTATAGTGTATTTTATATTGAATTAGTTTTGATCCTCTAGTTCTATTCTTGAATGTGTAAGGTAATATTTTTGTAGAATTATTGTTATGGAGATGTTAATTTTGCTTTGTTTTAGGTGATTGACTATGGATATGATTGAATTGATTAGTAGAGATTTGAGAAAATTACCGTATTACATCCCTTTGGTAGAATCGTTTATTGTGGTAGCCTTTTAACAAGTTTCGAAGAATGGTGCAGTTCGAGCACGTTGCTCCTATAAGGATTGTTAGAATGATGCATATTTGGGAAGGAAGAAGATATGTAAACATCTCATTATCCGATGGTTTCAAACTAGCTACACCTCTTGGGTGTGGCACAGGGAGGTTGTCACAGATAGTGTTAAAGATGCTCAACATAAAGAAGTAGATCTAAATGATGGGTTTGAGGAGATGGTGGAGGATATTGCTAGATAATTCCATGGTAAATCCAAAGTCTTTCAGTCGAATACGCCTTTGTACATATGTTCTAAGATTTCTGTAATGAGTGCCACTTTGCGAATGATGAATTTGAAAGAAAAATTTGTGTGGACCAACAAGAGCATAACAGAGACTCTTGAATTAGTAAGAGAATTACTGCCTGAAGGTAATCTTCTGCCAGATAGATCGTATGTCGCGAAAAGAACTTTTTTCTATGGGAATGGAATTGAAAAAAATGCATACTTGTCCTAACGAATGTATGTTGTATAGAGGGGCAGAGGACAAGGACCGAGAAAATTATCGGGTATGTGGTGAGTCTAGGTACAAGTTAAAGCGGGGTGGAATTGTGGATAGGGCGGATGCTGATTTGGTCTCGAAAAAAAAACATCGGCCAAATTTTTATGGTAACTCTCTATAATTCCTCGTTTGAAGAAGTTGTATGCTTGCAAAGAAGATGCGAAGTTGATGCGATGGCATTTAGAGAGAGATCGACCGAAGGATGACGTGATTAGGCATACTTCAGATGGTGAGCAGTGGAATAAAGATTAATGTCATGTACCCCAAATTTGGTGCGGAACCCCGATATTTGAGACTTGGCCTTTCCACCGGCAGAATGAATCCATTTGGTAATATGAGCTGCACGCACAGCATGTGGCCCGTTATGTTAGTCATGTACAACTTCCCCTCATGGTTGACCATGAAACGAAAGTATGTGTTGTTGTCCATGATGATATCGGGACCTAAGCAACCAGATAATGATATAGATGTGTACCTTGATCCTTTGGTTGATGACTTGTTGACGTTGTCCAAGGATGGTGTTAGCATGTACGATGGTTCGGCAGAAGATACTTTCACATTAAAGGCGTTGTTGTTTTGTACAATAAATTACTTTCCTACATATAGAAATTTGTTCGGCTACTCTGTTAAAAGGCACTACACATGTCTAGTGTGTGAGAAAGAAATTTTGTTTTGTCAATTGAAGCATGGTTGTAAAACCATATATCAAAGCCATAGGCGGATTCTTCCGGAAGATCATTCGTAGCGGTCGATCAAGAAATAGTTTAATGGGGAAGTTGAGAAGAGAGTGGAACTGTCATCGCTAACGGGAGCTAAAGTTTATGAAAAATTTACAGGGTTGCCGAACGACTTTGGGAAGAGGAAGCAGAAAGTTGAAGTTGAAGGAAGTTGGTAGAAATGTTCTATTTTTTCAATCTACCTTATTGGAAAGATTTGGACATAAGACATTGTCTTGATGTAATGCACATGGAGAAGAACGTGTGCGATGCTTTGGCTAGTACACTATTGAATACACATGGTAAAACAAAGGATGGATTGAAGGCTCGGTTTGACCTAGTTAAAATGGGTATTGAGAAGAGTTCGGGGCCAGTCACAAGTGGCGATTAATGTTATCTTCCACCAGCTTGTTATTCCATGTTGCATAGAAAATAAATCTTACTGTGAGACCCTCTACAGCATGAAAGTGCCTGGGGCTTACTAGTCCAACATTAGTTCGTGAGTGTCTGTGGAGGAGTTGAAGTTTGTTGGGCTGAAATCACACGATTATCACAACTTGATGGAGGAATTGAATGACGTTGTCATTAGGGCGTCATTGCCTGCTCACGTGAGATTGTGCATTATAAAACTATGTTTGTTCTTCAAGTTCATATGTTCCAAAAGCATTAGTGTTCGGAAGCTTGACCGTTTGCAATCCATGATAGTCAAAGTTTTGTGTCGAATGGAGATGTACTTCCCATCTTCATTCTTTTATATAATGGTCCATTTGTCCGTTCATTTGATCCATGAGATCAAATTATATGAGCCCGTATTTCTGAGGTGGATGTATCCTTTCGAGATGTATATGAAAATTTTCAAACATTTTGTAAAGAACCGATATAAACCTGATGAAAGTATTGTTTAGCGCTACGTGGCGGAGGAGGTTATTGAATTTTGTACCAACTATTGAAGGAGATAAATTCTATCGGCGTTCCAAAATCCAGACATGAATGGTGAACACAAGGATAAGGAGTAAGGCCGGGTAAGCTACTGAGCCCAAGTGCTGAAGATTTGTGTTTGACCCACCTTTACGTTCTTCGCAACCATGACGATGTTGTCCCGTACATCGACATTTACATGGAGAATTTTAGAGCAAACTATCTAACATACAGTGGGGCACGTGTTCTCTAACAACACACCAAGACGTTTGCTTCTTGGACAAGAGATTACATAGAGAATGGCTTTCATTCGCCTTCATTGAAGTGGTTGGCACGTTAACCCTTGGGTACTGTTATGTCTTATGTAGGTTACGACATTAACGAGTTTACTTTTTGCACAAAATCTTCTGATGATAAGGATGTGTCACCGAATAGTGGTGTGACTCTTGTTTCTGAGGCTTGACATGTTGCAAGTGCAAGTGATCACAATCCCATGTATGCCCAAGGTTGTTACTTTGGAACAATAATTGAGATAGGGAGCTAGATTATGTGAAATTCAAAGTTCCCATTTTCAAATGTCAATGGGTAGATCCGGATATTGGACTATAAATTGAAGAACTAGGATTCACCCTTGTTGATCTTAGTCGAGTTGGTTGGAGAGAAGGTTCATTTATACTGGGATCACATGCTCATCAAATATTTTATGTGAAAGACAATGTAGATCATCGTTGGGAGATTGTCCTAGAAAGTAAAAGAGTTTTTAGTGAAGAATATGAAGTCAAAGGCATTATTGGTTTGGGGCGTGATTCTCCTACCATATCAAGTTTGGAAGAATGTTTGTTAGCGGAAGATAATATGAGTTTACGAGGGTTTCTAGGGCGTACGCACCATGATGAAGGAAAATGGGTTGAACGGCTCGGAAAGATCAAGAAGAGGAAGAGGAAGCAGAAGAAGGTCGATAGGAAAATAAAGTACTGGTATTGCTTCACTTGCTTTTTGTTGTATCATGCTTAAATTCTTCAACCCATAACAACCGAACAAGTTCCGGGTTCGGAAGCATTTCAGCTGAAATGGTTTTCTTGTAATAAGCTACATAAACCCTGGTTCCATCGAGAAAACCAATGCTAGGATCCAAATTAAATTGAACTCCAGATACTTGACATTAATAAGTACTAAAATGTTCACAAAGAAAAACTCAACCAAATTCCAATTGCCACAAAATCACACAAGTTCAACTTCACCCAAAATCAAAGTCACGCAAAACACACAAGTTCAAGTTCTACGACAATCCCAAATTCTTCAACATTGAAATTAAAATACAACATTAGAATCCTCAACAGACAATCAACCTTGAATTCCATCCAGTGCTGCTCTCGCAAAATATGCGCAGTAATGCTCGTAGGAGCGTTGGCTTCGCTCCAACTTCCAAATGCGCTCCCGCGTCTGAGCAAGCTCCCCATGGACTCACTTGTAGCATACCCAGAATCCTATCATGAAACTAGCCAACCCTGAGTTCCATCAACTGCTGCTCTCGCAAAAGATGCGCGGTGACGCTCGTAGACTAGTTGTCTTCGCTCCAACTTCCAAATGCGCTCCCGCATCCGAGCAAGCTCCCTATGGACCCACTTGTAGCATGCCTGGAATCCTCTCATGAAACTAGCATCTTCAATACCCCTTGTTTGTGATTCTACAGGTTTTCAGGGGAGGTAATAATTAGACACCATATTATAAAAACAATTTTATCTTATAAATAACTAATAAAGTACCAAACCTTGATCTAGTCTAGGTATCATATTTGGCTTCTCTCCTCTAAGTGTATTTTGTGCCCACTTGTGGTCGACCAATACCCATCCCTGTATGCCTTGTCGAACCACTTACACGGCTTCTCTTCACTGTGCAATGCCAGCCCTTGAACACTCTTCAAAATCAGTGTTATTAAATTACAAAAAGGTAGACTCTTGATATTCTTCTTTGGCGTCGCCACCCAAAACATGTGATTGAAGATTGCAGATCCATGATTGATTTCCTGACCCTTTATGATGTAGTAAAACATCATGAGGGTCTCATAATTTGGCTCTGTGATATGGCCAGTTGTGGGTACAATACTTTTCGCAATCATTTCATAAACTATCATCTGATCAATGGTAATTTTTTCAAACTAAACTTTTGGGCTTTCTTAAATATGCAGGGTTACACCCAAACCAAAGTATCTATGACTATAGGCTAAGGGATCAATGTACGGAAAGTCCGACTGAAGTGGCCAAGCCTCCCTATGGTAAATGTTATTCAAAGACCTCTCGATGTCATCCGGAAACACATTCTCGAAGCCTTTGTGTGGTCATTCTATAAAATCATTAACTATCCAATAACTAAGATCAATATCATACCTGTTGACCTTAGTAGCGTAATCACACCCCCCCCCCCCGGCGGCAGTTCTGATGTAAATTGCTACGGAATTGGCATATTTCATCAAAGTGTGACTGCTTATTTAGGGTGAACAATTTCAACACGTGTTGATCCTCCAAATTAAGCACTAGATCGGCTAGACTGATACTATGATACATATTAAGATCAAGCACGTAACAATCAAGCAATTTAATACTACTTCGTAAGTCATTGTACCTAGCGTGGGCATCCGCCGGTACGAACTGGGCTCTTTGGGCATTCGTAGTTGTAGACTTCTTCAACGTCCCTAATTTTCCCTTCTCCTTTCCTCCCTTTCCACCATGTTGTGATGAAGACATTGGTTTGCCTGCTCAAATTTGAGTTTGAATTGGGTTAGGAATTGGTGTTTTCGGCTCCGGAAGTGGATTGTTGTTCAAAATTAGGGTTTGAATTTGGGGATTTCTGGCCAAGTCCATTTTTTTAATAATCCTTCATCTTACGAGTTTTGAAATGGTTCTTGTATTCATAATGAACAGCTGAATTGAGAACTTCTGAATGAGGAAGTACATCGGCTGCTCTCATTTAGAATTTGAAAAGTTAAATTTTCGTCAAAAATAGTCCTAGATTAGCACTGGATTTGTCAGCTGATTACGTAACATAGGTTCCAAGTTTGTAAGCAGTGTCCCCCTCATATACTAAAGGGCCAAATTTGACACTTCCGGGTGAGGAAGAAAATCGGCCCCAAAATCTAGCTTTTAACAATAAAATTGTGACTTCCACTAGAATTCCAGGTTCACACCGGATTCATTACCTGATGCTGGAACTCTGCTTCCGAGTTTGTCACTACAGTTATATGTTCCAATTGAGGAAGCTCATCAGGTACATATATTATCTTTTCGAAAAATAATGTGAAGTTCCCTCAGAAATCCAGGTTAGCACTAGAGAGGACACTTAAATTTGGAGCTGAGTTTCTAAATTCATAAGAGTTATCCTGTGTATTAATAGAAGGGCTGAAATACCTCTTCCTCATTTGGAAGTTGTTCTTCTGTTCATTGTTTCTCTTCAACTTCCGAGTGAGGAAGTGCTTCTGGTGACATGAAGGGTTTGGTTGGGCTTAGGATATGCAAAATTACCAGATCTGTTTCCAACGAAGGAACTTCATCTAGTAGCATTTCATACTATGTCTGACTCACTTCCTAAGTGGGAAGTGTGTCGGTTGAGATGGCATTTTCATTTTTTTCACTCCGAAATTATATCACAATAACTTTCGAGAACACATTTTCATTTCCATAAAAATGTATGAAAAACCACCAAATAATAGGATTATGTTCACATACACCACAAATTACGATTAGGTTCTAATAATATGTTTCCAATAAAAACCACAACCAAGCCATAATCTAATCAAAATAAGCATAGGTTCATAAAATCATTCACGGTTCTCCAAACATGTTCGTAAACTGGGAATCTTCATTTGCATCTCCATTGGTCACTTCCTCCTCTCCACCACATTGAACATCATAGCCATCCACTTCCACTACATCTGCTTGTCCAACGGCATCTTCCTGGGCATTTTCCTGGGCATCTTCTGGGCCAGCATCATCGCCATCTTCTTCATCAGCTTTTTCAGTGACACTCTCGGATAAGTCAGGGAGAAATTAGGCATTGTGTCATCGTCGCTTAGCTACAAATCCATTCTGGAGGCTTCGATGAACCTGGTATGACGGGCTTCAACACGTGTCAATTCTTTGTTAGCTTTACTAACGTCTCCTCTAATGCACGCCAAATACCAACTCAACCAACTTTTCCATCCACCGCAGCCTCCTACAAATATTTAGAAGTGTCAACAAGTTAATATCAAATATCCATTAAAAAAATCAAAATTTGACAATGAAACATACCTGATGTGGATGACTCAACCCTATCCAACTCCTCATTCCTGGCTCTCTTCGCTACTTTAGCTGCTCCGCCTGGTTTTCCCATATGCAGAACCACCTTGTATTGCCACTTGCCATCGTCGCCCATATCTAGCTGCTTGTGAACAAACCAACTATGATCATAGTGTTCCAATCCCAGAGGCCTATCAAGCGGTTGAACCCCAAACTGCTTCAACAAGGCCATGATCAATCCCCCATAGAGGAGATCCTTCTTCTTACTAGCGGCCACCTTCAACATATAGTTAATGATTGTATTCTCGGGGTTTATCGAAATTCTCTCCATCACATAATAGAATAACATAAGGTTACCTATGGTTGGCTCGCACGTGTGGCCCCTTGATGGCAAAATGTTCATGCAAATCCATTTGTACACCAACTATTGCTCAACGGATAGCTTCCTAACATCGTATCAGTCAGCTTGACCCGGGTATCCCCTACCAAACCAAAGTATTTCTTACCCACTGCAACCAGGCACAACGATGTGGCTTCACTAACACCCAACCAATATTGCTAATGATATATTTGTAATGGTCTATCGGGAGTATCAAGCATAAGTTTGGATGGGTTGGTGTACCCATTCCCTAAAACAGCATTTATCGTGTATTTCGTCACTGCCACATTCTTTCCATTAACCAAAGGCATGTCACTATTCCCAAATTTTTGCCCTAAATTTGCATAGAATTGAACTACTTCATCTGTATGAACACTCTCCTCGAGTTTTGTCAGCTTATCCATGCCTTGATTTTTAAAATAACGCAAATTATAACCAAGGGATAATTCTTCCTTATCACACTCACGCACAATCTTTGGATTAGTACACTTCCTCATACGAAGGAAATCTACGTATCTTCGCTCAGCCACATCATTGAAGAATTTCTCACTGGCACCAAACTCGATGTAGGGTTCATGGCTACGGATCGATGCATTACCGACATTGCTCTTCCTCCCGGTGCTCCTCATCCTCGACATAGTGAATTCAAATTTTGGATGGAAATTGGTGGATTATAGATAAATGTGAAAATCTTAGGGTTGTGAGGTAGATTTTGAATGGGACGTTATGTTGATCGTGGTTTAAATTTGGGTATTTTTTTTATAAATACTCAACATGCTTCCGAGTCCGAAAGTCACTCAGTCTTTCGCTTAGAGGGACATGACTGGGTTACAAACTCATAACCTCTTCATGTACCATTTTATAAAAGGGAATATTATGTTCCGATTTTGAAACCATTTCTTACGGGCAAGCCTGATAAAGCATTAAAGTCGATTTTGGGGCATACTAAATTCCTACTCCAAGGGAGCAAATTTCCTCTTTTTCTCTTACAAAAAATGCACAAAAAACCTACAGTCCATTTTTCATCTTCAAAAATTTACCCAAAGGTTCAAAATCTTTAAGTAAAGGTTCAACAACCATAGCCCTAGCCATGGTTTCCAAGATTTGGACACAATCATGTTCCCTCCTTTATGTATGGGTTTACAACATAGTAGAGGTTGCTTTATTGTGATAATAATAGCCACTTTTGGTCAATTTCAAGGTTAGTCTACCAGGCTCGTATACGATTATGTGTTTATCCATGGATGTGCATAGTTGGTTTCATTCTCGCGGAACTTATTTCAATTTTGTGTTGTTGAAATTGTTATCATTATAGCGATATTTTTGTTTGAGCATTCAAATGTCTTATTAATATTTTATGGAAATTCTAAATATAGTGATTTTTTTTTCATTATTAGGGTTTTTGAACTATAGTGACACGTTTAAATGTTGTGATCATTAGATTTTGTGTAGAGAAAATTCTAGAAAAAAAGAGTCATGATGATTATTTAAGTTTGAGAGACGGAAATACCAAAACAACGAGTGACAAGAATGATGAGGACGAGGGTTTGGGGAGGTGAGATTTGTGAAAACACATTGTAAGATGCTAGAATGGAGGATGGCTAGAAAGGAATTGACCTCGTTAGTTTTGAATGAAAAAGGCTTTTGCTTGTCGGAAGAACGTGCTAATTGGTCGAGTTGGGTCAAACAAGGGTAGACATTAGCTATGATAATAGGCATGAAGTGCCTAAAGATTACAAAGCTACCCTCTGAATAGAGTGCAAGGTATATCTATGAACTTGCTTTCAATGTCTAAGTAATCCCTTCTTTTTTCACATATAACTAATTGAAATCTTAGTTGATTTGGCCATTAAATGTCATGATAGAGGTAGTTTGAAATTGATGCCCCATATATGGATGACTTAAGGAAGAGGACAATGTATATGTTATCGAAAAGTTGGAGGGAACACAAGCACACCATGTTGAGAGATTTCATCTTCTCAAATAGAAAGGGTGATCATCCATGGCTAACATACATGCACATACTACCAGAGATTTGGGAGATCCATAAGAGAATGGCTCTAGAAAATGAGAAAAACGTTATTACAGGAAAAAAAACCAATAGTTTATCTTTAGGTTTTTTTAGTATTCATGTGACATTCATCGCCCATTTCTAGTAGGGTACTAGAGATGATAAAAAAATATTCGCAAAGATGAACCTAATTCCGCATCTGAAGAGTCGCGGTGGTTATGGATTAGCGGCTCTTGAGTTGATAAAAGAGCAATTTGACCAAGATGTTATAGTGGCAATGGATGGGGGGATGACCGAGGAACAGGCTAGGGCATCGATTGTTCCATTGGATGTCGACCAAATTGGCCGGTGTGATCTCTTCTTAAAGGCTCAACAAAATAAGAAGGGTCAATATGAAAAGGTTGAGGCAGTTCAACTCTTGCGAAAAGTGGTACAATTGAGGTTTAAGTGATATATACTAATATCCTTTTTTCCATCCTTAGTTAGCAATGTTATCTTTTTTTTTACCATATTGTTTTGTATGTTCTAAAACTAGGAGAAATAAAACCAAGATAAAAATAAAAGACATTTCATTCCTACTGGTAAGCAAGATATTTTAGCGAAGACTACGGCCAAACCCGACGATCGAGGCCGCGCAGGGGGGGTGAGGTTGTTCTTGACACAAAAGGATGCTTTCGGCACTGCACGCTTGTATCATAAGGCAAATCCTTCAAGGCACTACACTTTGCAAAGAGAGGTCATTCTTTGGGACAAGAGGCTAAAGCAACAAGAAATATTGATCCGTAATTTACTGAAGCATACCGGTCTTCAATTACCAGATAATACAAATGATCTAACACCCGATTGGGAGCCCTCGTCGAGAGGATCTCACCACTCACCGAATGAGATTGAGGTGATCTAGAACGGATTAGTACCTAGGGCGGAAATTGAAGATTCTCCAAAAAAGGCAATGTTCTCGACCCCGAAAAAGGTACATACCATTTATTTACGAATAGCATTCTTACCTATGATGTTCAATGAACTTGACATTTTGTATTTCATGTAGGGTTCACAACTATGCGAGTCTCTTCATAGAGGTTGGTAACAGTGCAACCCCGCTCCATGTTGCTGATGGAATTTTCTACGGCTCCATGCGACATTATCATTCTATTCCAATCAGGGACAGAATCGGAAGGGTAATAGTGGAGAAACCCTTGGTGCACAATGCGAGTTTACCCATGTCCAAAGGAGATTATAGGAAGGTTGGAATCGCTCAAGGAATTTTCCTTCTCTCGCCTCGTCGTCTAATCTACGTCGATCCTATAAAAGACGGTCATTTCAAAGTCAGTAGGCTAAAGACAAAACAAATAACCCCGGTGGCTAACAACACAAAAACACCGATCAAAATGGTACCAATGGAAAAGCCTTCTCCTCCTTTCATCCACGTTTTGTTCAACTAGATCAACGCATACCAACATAACTCAACGGACACATTTTCAGGAAATGAATGTGCATTTGGGAGAAATCGTGACATTATTGCATTGTGGAGTGACCTCAATGAATTTTGTAAGTGCGAGCAAGTCAACCAAAATATCATGTCCCTATTTCTAATGTAAGTGCAAGATTTGACCTTCTTTAAATGTTATACGGAAATTTGTGTTCCATACACAATATGCTCTAATCATGTCCCCATTTGTGTTTATAAGGTACATGTACTTCTTTGCTAATCAAAAGGAAAAAAGATGGGTTGGGTATTTGTTTCAGTTGATGACCCAAGGGATTGGTTGTTCAAAGTAAGACCAGATCAATTATGTCCTCAAAAGCATCGGCCAAACAGATAAAAAAATTATCTCGCCCTACATTGAAAGGTGATGTTCTCAATTTTAAAATTGTGTCACATGTCATTCGATGTCTTATTTTGACTTTTACTATTTTGTAATATACACGTTTATGTGTAGTGATCATTGGACATTAATATTGATTGTTCCCGCCAACAAGTGCATATATTGGATGGATCCATTGCACTTTCAATCATCAAACACTTTTGTTGACATTTTGGAGAGTGCATTTGGTGAGTCAAATATAACAAAGGGCTTACGCGTAGTCCAAATCAAGGTATCACGTCCATTACACAATCAACACAAAATTCTCCTTCTTCCTATTTTATTCACATACACTTCTCTAAATGTTAGTACAAGAGACAAGCACGAAAATGAGAATGTGGACTACACAATGTTATACGAGGCAGAGTGCGTTAAGGATATATGATTGGATTACCTAGAAATTGATAAAGTGAGTATGTTGTCAATAAATATGTCAATTTTCATCTTCAACTCAATACTTAATGTACGACCATTTCTATTATCAGCACAGATTTTTTCCGAAGGATTGTAAGCCGTACTCACAAGATGACATAAACATCGCAAGCAATTGTTAGGCGAGACATCTAATTCATGTCCGGTTCGCGACTATAGGATTGCCTTATATGGTACCTTAACATATCTCGTGGAGTGAAGTGTGCCAAATAGAATTTGCCTGTTTTCTATTCCTGTCGATGGATACTTTCTTCATTATCTTTGTCTATAGATTTTTTATGAAACTACAATCATGTGATTGAGTGTTAGGAATGGTTTAATATTTAGATGTATTTTATGGAATAGGATCTACGTGATTACTATTCCTATGTATAGATAATTGCTAGTTTAGTGGTATCTTTACATTTTCGTTAGATTTGACAATGCGTACGATGAAAATTTGAAAATTGCATTGGAGTTCTGTGGATGATGTATGGGTTTATCTACAAAATGATTTTATACCTCTTCAATTGAATGTACTACCGAAATCGGAAGACAGTCTTGTCTTCGGTCTCGCATTTTTTAAGACACGATCCTCGCTTCAGACTTCGTAACCATCATACTCGTATTAATTTCCAAACTCGGAACAATGGAGTTCAAAAACCAAAAAAACAAGCTCCATTTCCAGCTTTGGAGCTGAAACACAACACGATGGAATAACCTCAACCACAGTTCCGGTACCGGAACCATTGTTCCAAATCCGGAACCTGTACCAATGACATATGCAATTCTCACGTTCTTACAAATTTGGAAGACAGATCAAATTTCCATTTTCATGGTCGGGAAAACCAGATTAATACTGGAAAATGCACACGGCAGAGGAAGCTCATGCATACCTCTTCGACTAAGTCCAGGTACCGGAACCAAATAACACTTCTGGTACCGAAAACGGGGTAATCAACCGAGGGAATGGTTGAGGTTTTGATCTTGGAAGACAAACAAAAGCGGTTTTACCGTTTGATCAAAGGCGGCAAAAAATCGCCTTTTAAGGCGTCAAACAATGGCGGTTCTCGGAACCGACTTTGATCAAATCTGATCAAAGTCAGGACCAGAGAAGCTCATGATATTTGTGTGTGTGTGTTTCTATTATGTTTCAGACTAATTTTTTTTTAAGTTACTGCATGTCTGAAGGTTCAACAGAAAAAAGATGATCTGGAGACTGTTATATCCAAAGTCTTCTGCTGTTAATTAAAGGGATTTTGCAGAGCGGTGCTACTTTTTCTCCTACTTCATCTTGATTTTTTTGAAGGTCCTACTTCATCTTGTTTAGTTATCCATTTTTCTGATGAGCTTTTAATCTTGTTAATGATGAGTCCAATTGCTCACCCTTTATCTTGTGAAAGTATTTTGCATTGGAATTATCTTCGTCCTTGAGCCATTTAGCTAGAGATTTGTGCCTTTCTTATTCTCGTATTGTGTTTTTTAATTCCGGCTTCTTTAACTATGTTTGTATTATGTGCTATGGATACAAGTCAATAGTTCCTCCCAGTTTTTGAATCACATTTTCTATAAGAAAAACATTCTTCATATTTTCTTTAGAGCCTATTTCCTGCAAAACCATCTTACCATAATATTAAAGGCACATTAAATATTCGGTATATTAGATACTTTCCAATTCAATCTGCATACTTTGACTTTAACCAGTTGACTCAAAAAATGTTTGATCTTTAATATCTTTTATTAAGCATAATTAAAACATGTTAAAAGTTGATATTCTGAAAATATATCTTATAACGAATCTAACAAGTTATCACTCAATAATATTTATACTTATACAACAATTCAATTTTGGGGTTAAAATTAATAAGTTTTGACTAAATGAATAGTTATTAAATTGCAGGTTGAATTGGGAAAGAGGGATTACATAAATAGATTTTTTTTTTTTAATTCAGGAGTCAAAATACCAAGAGCATCTTCGGTGCAAGTTTCTAATTGAAAAATGTCGATGAACACACAGAATTGGAGGTCCGAAAAGTTAAAATTTTACTCCGATGCAACAATGAGTTTCACAATATTTGCCTTTCCGCCGTTCACATTTGGTAATATTAGAGTATATGAATTCCTTTGCATGGATTAATCCTAAAAAGGGATACACGACCGTTTAAGCCTACTGTGCTACTACAATATTGAAAGAGTTGAGCTAATCAAACCCTGGCTAGAACCTGAAGAAGTGCTACGTACAAATTAAGCAGAGACTAATTTTACAACAAAAGAGAAGCGAAACAGAAACATATCGATCATCAGTGGCCATTGTCGATTTCTTGTCCCTGGTCGTTTTCGCCGGACATCTCTTCCAGTGACTTGCCCCTGGATTCAGGCACGAGGAAGGTAAAGATGAAGCCGAGGACATTGATGACTCCCAAAACAATGAGGGAATTCTTGACGCCGATTCCGGGAGGGTAGCCTGCATCGGTCTTGGTCTTATCCGGGCTCTGAGCCAAGTACAAGAACCCGAATGCGCCGACAATAGCTCCCAGCTTCCCGGAGGCAGCGGATATTCCATGGCAGGTGGATCTGAGTCTGGCTGGGAAGATCTCGGCCGGGACAACAAAGGTGGTGGCATTAGGCCCGAAGTTGGCGAAGAAGAACGTGAGCGAGTACATCACCACGAATGGGATGTGGTTTCCGGGGTGAGCCCAGTGGTCGTATGGAATGGCGAGCGCGAACATGAAGACAGTCATGAAGAAGAATCCCGTCAACTGGATCGCGAATCTCCCGATCCTGTCGATGAGGAAGACAGTGAACCAGTACCCTGGAACTGTACTGCACAATGCAATCAGTGTCTGAGCCTTGGCGATGGTGAAAGTCTCGTGGAGGGCGTTCATCTTCTTGGCAGCTGGAATCCACCCAACCGCGCTGAAGATGTCCTTCTGGAAAAGATTCTGGCTGTAGTAGGCGATGTC
>JAULKM010137417.1:0-18681 GCA_032355605.1 Rubia tinctorum
ATCCTTTAACTGATTTTTTAAATTGTGATAAATTTTCCAGTACGCATTTTAGATTTTTGGGTGCAGTAACTTCTAGTACAGATCCCACCACTTACTCTGAGGCTTTCCAGTATGCTCATTGGCTGGATGCTATGGCTGATGAGATTAATGCACTTGAGCGCAATCAGACTTGGTTTTTATCTTCACTACCTCTGCATAAGATTTCCATTGGATGCAAATGGGTGTACCGTACCAAGTTCAAATCTGATGGTTCCATTGAGCGTCACAAAGCTCGTCCGGTGGTTCTTGGCAATCGCCAGAAATAAGTTATTGACTATACTGGAACATTTGCTCCTGTTGAGAAAATAAGTTCGGTTCGTCTGTTTTTATCAATTACAGTCACTCGTGGTTGGGAGCTTCACCAGATGGATGTGCATAATGCTTTCCTCCATGATGATTTACATGAGGAGGTATATATGCGACCACCACCGAGCTACCTTGTGCCTCTTGGTCAGGTTTGTCGCCTTCAGAAATCTCTTTATGGTCTTCATTAAGCTCTTCGCAATTGATTTACAAAGTTAGCTCAGGGTTTACGTGCATTTGGTTTTGTTCAGAGTAAGACAGATTACTCTTTCTTTGTTTTTACTCGTGGCTCAGTTTCCTTGCATGTGTTTGTCTATGTGGATGATTTGGTCATTGCTGGTAGTTCTTTGTTGCTCATCTCTGAATTCAAGAAATACTTGAGTTCTTGCTTTCATATGAAGGATTATGGTACACTTAAGTATTTCTTGGGTATAGAGATTTCTAGAAGACCAGATGGGATGTTTCTTTCAAAAAGGAAATATACCCAGGATATTATATCTAACACAGGCTTGTCGGCTTCTAAACCGACTGACTTTCCTATGGAGGAACAACATGACCTTGCAAAGGTTGAAGTACCTCTTTATGATGACCCTGAGCAGTACAGACCGGTGGGTCACCTTATTTACCTCATTATCACCCGTCCCGAGCTTAGTTATTCTGTTCATACGCTTGCTCATTTTATGAAGTCTCCTTGTGTTCCTCACTGGAAAGCTGCAATACGCGTTCTTCACTACTTGAAGAGTCATCCTGATCAAGGTTTATTTCTCTCTTCATGTAGTTCCTTACAGTTGACCGCTTATTGTGATTCCGACTGGGCTGCCTGTCCCATCACACGTCGATCATTATCTGGATACTTTGTGACCATTGGTGATTCTCCAGTTTCATGGAAAACCAAGAAACAATATAGAGTTTCTCATTCTTCTGCTGAAACTAAGTATCGTGTTATGGATGTTGCATTTTGTTAGTTATTGTAGCTTAAGTCTTTGCTTCGGGACTTGGGTGTTGTGCAATCTTCTCCTATGCGACTGTTTTGTGATAGTCAGACCGCTCTCCACATTGCGGCTAATTTGGTATTCCATGAACGTACGAAGCATATAGAAATTGATTGTCATTTCGTCTGTGACCTTGTACAGTCTGGCACTATTGTTACTCATCATATTCGCACGACTGATCAACCTGTGGATTTATTTACCAAGGCTCTTGGGCGAAATTAGTTTCATTCATTGTTTGGCAAGTTGGGCATTTATGATCCCTATGCTCCAACTTAAAAAGGAATATTAAGGAATAGTAATATATGTGAATATTATTTATAATTGTAATTAGATTAGAATTGCTTTCCTTTTCTAGTTGAGTTTAACTCTTTTGTACTACAATTATTAAGGATAGTAATATTACTTGTAATTGTAATTAGATTAAAATTCCTTTTCTAGTCTGGTATAGGTCTTTTGTACAAGTATATAATGTACCCCAGAGCATGAATACAAAAAACACAATTATTACCCCGTAAATTCTTCAGGGTATCAGAGCCTAAAATCCAGAAACCCTGAATAAAATTTTCCACTGCCTAGTCGGAGCCACCGCCGCCGATCAACAGTCGCGCGTCACCACATGCGCCACGGCCAATCGCCAGCCTTCTCCGTCTATTTTCAGTCTGCCGCCTCTCCGGTGGCCGTGAACGTCGGCTATCCTCCATATCTACTTCCGAGTTTCCACTGTCGTACTCACCGTCTGCGCATTTTGCTTCACCCGCCGCCGCCGCTACTCCTCGTCCATACTCCACCAATCGCTGCACCACTACTCTGGTGTCGTGATCATCTGCTGCCAGTTTCTCTCCATGCGTTGATCTTCACACACCGACCGTGTGCCACACGTCGGTGCCGTCTCTGCCACGCCCGCTGCATTCATACCCTCTATTGGCCGATCCGCTTCTCTATGATCCACAACAATGTCTGCTCCTTTAGTTTGCACCCGTGATGCTTGTAAACCTCTGCGTACTTGCAACCATGCTGCCGACGCCTTCCTAGAATGTGAGAAAGATGTGATCTACTAGTTTCTCATTGGTCTTGACGAAGGCTATCATACCTTGCGATCTAACATCATGACCACCTATCCACTTCTACCAGTCATGCGTATATACACTCTTGTTGCTTAGGAGGAGAATCACAGAGCCGTTGTTCGTTCTTGCGAGCCTTCAACTGACTCAATGGCGTATGCCGCACGACGTCCACCACCTTCGGGTTCTTCACCAGCTGTTCTCAATTCAACTGATCGTAAGAATCTGGTATGTTCACATTGTCATCGCAAGGGCCATGATAAAGGTACCTATTTCAAGCTCACTGGAGTACCAAATTGGTTCAGAGAATTGAACCCCTTGAACAATAAACCGGTGCCAACCCAGCCACCGCCAGCAGCCGTTCACGGAGGACCAGCCGCCGGTGGCCGACCGGCGCCATCGCCAGTTTTCGGCGCCGCCGCAGCTTCCCGGAATGTACCTGCCGGTGACTTTGGTCCTACTCTGTATGATGACCAATGGAGTATGACCTTACATTTATTTAATCAGTTTAATGTTGTGTCTGACCATGGGTCAGGTAAGTCTACTTTACCATGGATACTTGATACAGGAGCCTCCTATTATATGACCAGTGACAAGGGTTCTCTTTTTGACATTACTACTGTTGTGCATTCCGTACATGTCATGTTGCCTGATGGTTCTGTGTCATTTGCAAACCAATGTGGTTCTATTCGTTTTGGAGATGATACTCTTACTCATGTGCTCTACATACCCTCTCCGCATTACCATTTATTATCATATTCTAGATTGTTATCTGCATTAAAATGTCTAGATTTGTTTACTGAAAATTATTGCATTTTACAGAAAATCAGTACGAGGACTGTGATTGGTGTGGGTGAACAACAGGGGGGTTTATTGGCTTTGCCTGCTGGAAACAAATGTTCGTTCTCATATCTCGCAGTCTATTCCGACAGTTGCTTCGGTTTCTTCTTTTGATTTATGGTATCAGCGTCTTGGGCATCCCTCTTCTACGGTGTTGTCTTCTATT
Source organism: Rubia tinctorum (assembly GCA_032355605.1). Classification (NCBI taxonomy): domain Eukaryota; kingdom Viridiplantae; phylum Streptophyta; class Magnoliopsida; order Gentianales; family Rubiaceae; genus Rubia; species Rubia tinctorum. Next base: position 3,402 of record JAULKM010137417.1, read on the forward strand.
TCTACTCTTAATTTTAGCACAAATAATGTTTTCGTTCCTTGCTCTATCTGTCATAGAGAAAAAAGACTAGACCTAGTTTTCTTTGAGTTCTCCGAATGATAGCTTTTTATTCGAATTGATACATTGTGATGTTTGGGGTCCTTATAAAACACCATCTTCTAGTGATACATTTTATGTTTTAACTATAATTGATGATTATTCCCAATATTTTTGGGTTTATTTATTAGTTGATAAGTCTGAGGTAGCATCTAGATTTATTGAATTTGTACTTTGATCAAGAATCAGTTTGGCCGCGTGGTTAGGCGTGTCTGAGCTGATAATGGAATAGAATTTACACCTTTGAGATCCTACTTTCTGAGTCTGGGATTATTTTTGAAACATCCATAGTTGATACACTACAACAGAATGGTCGTGTTGAGCACAAGCATATCCATTTGTTAAATGTGTCTCGTGCTTTGCATTTTCAAGCCAATCTGCCCATAGAGTTCTAGGGAGAATGTGTTCTTACTGCTGCTTATTTGATCAAGCGGACACCCACGAAGCAACTCGATGGGCGCACACCATTCGAATTGGTCTATGCACGTCCTCCAAATTACAAAGCTTTGTGCTTATTTGGTTGTTTGTGCGTTGCCTCCTACATTTCCATATTCCGTGATAAGTTTGCTCTAAGAAGTTTTCGTTGTCTATTTCTTGACTTTGAAGCTCGAACTTGATTTAACAGTCGGGATGCTGAATTATATGAAGACCATTTTCCATATGCTGCGACCACGGAAGTTTCCCCCTCGTTGGTCACCTAACTGCCGATGGCCATTGCTTCACCGCTGGCCACCATACCAACGTCGGTTGCCTCTTCTCCAACACCAACCGCCGAGCTGTCACCGGCTGGACCCGTGCCGCATGAGCTAGACGCACTGCCTATTGCCGAGCTTCACGCGTTCGACGCGCCGCCGTCTGGCACTGACCTGCGCATCCAGCTGCGATTATGACAACTCAGTCATCCAACTCTCTGGCGCCTTATTCACCTACCTCATCTCCGCCTCCTGGCTCTTCGGAATTGACTTCAGTGTTATCACCTCCGACCAAATTGCTTGCTGCACAATAGAGTGGTCGTGATCGTCGACCTCCTACTTATCTGCAAGATTATGTCTGCTCTGTTACTGATATTAATAACCCCCCACTGCTACAATCACATTTGCGACATCACATTCCTCAGGTGTTCTCTATCTTTTAACTGTTTTTGTAAATTGTGATAAATTTTCTAGTACGCATTCTAGATTTTTAGGTGTAGTAACTTCTAGTGCAGATCCCTCCACTTACTCTAAGGCTTCACAATATGCTCATTGGCGTGATGCATTGGTTGATGAGATTAATGCACTTGAGCGCAATCAGACTTGGACTTTGTCTTCATTACCTCTGCATAAGAATGCTATTGGATGCAAATAAGTGTACCATACCAAGTTCAAATTTGATGGTACCATTGAGCGTCACAAAGCTCGTCTGGTGGTTCTTGGAAATCGCCAGAAAGAAGATATTACCTATACTGAAACATTTGCTCCTGTTGCGAAGGTGAGTTTGATTCATCTATTTTTATCAGTTGCAGTCATTCGTGGTTGGAAACTTCACCAGATGGATGTGCATAATGATTTTCTCCATTGTGATTTACATGAGGAGGTATATATGCGACCTCCACCGGGTTACCCTACGCCTCCGGGTCAGGTTTGTCGGCTTCAGAAATCTCTTTATGGTCATCGGCAGGCTCCTCGCAATTAGTTTGCGAAGTTAGCTCATGTTTTATGTGCATTTGGTTTTGTCCAGAGTAAGGCAGATTACTCTTTATTTTATTTTACTCGTAGCTCAGTTTCCTTGCACGTACTTGTCTAAGTGGATGATTTGGTCATTGTTGGTAGTTCTTCGCCGCTCATCTCTGAATTCAAGAAATAGTTGAGCTCTTGCTTTCATATGAAGTATCTTGGCACACTTAAGTATTTCTTGGGTATAGAGATTGCTAGAAGACCGGATGAGATGTTTCTTTCACAAAGGAAATATGCCCTAGATATCTTGTCTGATACAGGTTTATTGACTTTTAAACCAACGGATTTTCCAATGGAGCAACAACATGATCTTGAGAAAATTGAAGACCTTTTTTATGATGATCCTGGGCAGTATCGGCGCCTGGTGGGTCGCCTCATTTACCTGGCTATTACTAGTCCTGAGTTGAGTTATTTTGTTCATACTCTTGCTCAGTTTATGAAGTCTCCTCGTGTTCCTCACTGGAAAGCAGCAATTTGTGTGCCTCACTACTTGAAAAGTCATCATGGTCAAGGTTTATTTATCTCTTCACGTAGTTCCTTACAGTTGGCTGCTTATTGTGATCTGGATTAGGCTGCTTGTCCGATTACGCGACGTTCTCTTTCTGGGAACTTTGTAACAATTGGTAATTCTCCAGTTTTATGGAAGACCAAGAAGCAACAGATAGTTTCTCGTTCTTCTGCTGAAGTGGAGTATTGTGCTATGACTATTGCATGTTGTGAGTTGTTGTGGCTTAAGTCGTTACTTCGTGACTTAGGTGTTGTGAATTCTTCTCTTATGCTACTATTCTGTGATAGACAATATGCTCTTCACATTGCGGAGAATCCGGTGTACCATGAACGTACTAAACATATAGAGGTTAATTGTCATTTCGTCTGTGATCTTGTTCAGTCTGGTACCATTGTTACTCATCATATTCGCACGATTGACCAACCTGCAGATTTGTTCACTAAAGCTCTCAGACGGACTCAGTTTCATTCTTTACTTGGCAAGTTGGGAATTTTTAATCCCCATGCTCCAACTTGAGGAGGAGTATTAAGGAAATAAATAGTTTAATGTGAATATTACTTGTAATTGTAATTAGATTTAGATTCCTTTTCCTTTTCTCTGAAGGTATTTATACCTCTATATAATGTACCCCAGAGCATGAATAAAATCACACATTATTACCCTTATATTCTACAAAGAAATAATGCTTTATATCATTGCTTGTTGAACAATTGAAATCGTCAAATTTTCTAACGTTGTTTCGGTTGTGAACACACATATCATGAGCTAATAACCGTTATCGATTTGGTCTAATTTTATTTATCTCTTAGGCTTATCTTGTTATAAATTCATGTCTCCCATCTTCGAAGGTTAAAGATCTGTCAAAATTGCCTTTCCTGATTAATCTCCCAGAAATGCTTTGCCATAACCTTTTCTTCTTATAATTGGTGAGATTATAAGCTAGTATTGGTTGTTATCCGAAGTTTTCTCTCCAAGCCTTTTGTTTTTAGATTTTGTTGGGGTATTCAGGATGGTGCTATAATGTTGTTGGTTACTGGTTAGCAATTTTGTCAAACTTTATGTGTTCTCTGAGCTTTCGTGGTGACTTGTTGTCAAGAGACGAATTCTAAGAAAAATTGTAAATAAAATTTACAAATTGTTGAATAAATCATTCAGTACAATAAACAACATCTATTACCTCGGTTCTACATGCCTTTTTATCTTGGGTTTTAGTCCCGAAAAAATTGAGGTAAATACTGCCAGTGTAAAAAAAGTGCTTTTTACCTCGATTTTGGACCGACGTTGGCAGATTTGTGACCGACGTTGGTTTAAGAAAGATGACAGATGATTGGAGTTTGTTGCTGCGATATCGATGGGAACGACATTGGCATCCATATGGAGTGACGTTGATGATACCAACAAGCAGGACGAGGGGCCTATAATTGTTCCGACATCATTATTGTTGACGTCGTCGAGAAACGATAGCGACATTGAGGATAATGATTTGCGACATCGCATACTCTAGGGTAGTTTCTTAGTGTGCCTGTTGACGTGGATGGATGTTAAATACAACATTGTTTTGTGTGGGCGATGTCGTGAAAAAAAAGCCTTCGGTTAATGTGACGTCGGTAAGGTTTCATTGCTTCGCAATTTGTGCGACGTTGTGGATTGGGCTTGGACATATAGGTTCTTGTATTATATTATAACATTTAATATTTGGTTACACAAACATACGTTCGTCGATAGCCGTCACGTGTTACCTAATGTTCCACAACTCGTGAATTGTTTACACATCACATGACAATTAATGTTTGGGCAATGGATGTCGTAATGAGTGAGCATGAAAGGAACCAGCAAAACTAGAATAATGATGCCAAATACATGTTAGAATATATTAAAATACATGAGGTTGATATGAAATTTAAACACTAATTGTATTGAACCTAAACTGTCTACGTTGTAAACCAGAAGTCCATCGATAACTATCTTTGTCCTTTTACGAAGGATTCAAATGGAGAAAAATTAATAATAGAATTGGGCAATCCCCTATTGATGTACACATAATATAGTCATACACGCAGACAACATGAATATGAACATGTAGTAAGTACCTAGTCTGCATGAATGTGACGTCGCATGTAGTGGATATTGGGGTCACAAAGTCTGACTAACGAGCGACGTCGAACATTCTTAGATTTGACAATCATTTCATAACATTTGCAACATCGGTCATCGTCTGGTCCCATATCGTATGAGATAATTATCTGTGACTGACGTCGCACATTCACATGTGTTTATACGAAAACAAGATTATTGTCCACAATCAGCGCTAAGTTTAATCTTTTTTATCACACATTATAAACATAGCATTATCTAGAAAACAAGAAAAATATCAATATACAAACATTTTACACAATCGTCATACCATATGAAAATACCTGATCTTTGATCAATGACAAATAAAAACATATAGAAAGTATATGGTAATAAAGATGGTAAATGAACATGGAATGGATGTAAAAATATTTCAACTAATTTAAACCCGAACATGCTCCATCCTTGTATGCTTGATGTTTTAGAGAAGCAAAATGATTGAGTTCTTTATTGGTTGTATTGGTGTGAAATGGAAAGGATGGTTTGTTTTTACTAAATGTTATTGAAATGAAAAATGGATGTGGGAAATTTTTGGTTCAAATTTTGGCCTAAAATTTTCGGTTCCTGCTTGAAAATTTATATTAGACAACGTCTCAGAGGGTCACAGTCTAATTTTGAAAAATGTAGTAAAATACTCCCTGTTAAGATTGCGGCCCTTAACAACGACCCGTTCATGTACAAGTGGGAACAATATTGTTCTGTAATATGAATACCAAATTATTATCTCCAATCTTGCATTTCCAGTTCTCCCACTCCGTCAGAGGGATCTAAGTGTAAAAATATAAATGTACACTGACATTCCCAAACTAGATTATGACCGGCCCTAAAAGAATCTTTGACATTCGAATTTGAACTTATACTAACCGAGGGTAATAAAAACTGGTCTTATTCCACATATATTTCCACAAGTTATTCTGAATGACGCTTTTCATACTTTTAAGTAATCTTCTACAATCTATGCAAGGCCATGTACCGTTGCTTTAAAAATTGTAATGGACGGAATTCTATTATCTTTTTATTTCTCCAAATCCAATAATATGAAATTTCATGCGATTCTATGTGGTGGTTCTCATCATTCTCATAACGTTTATCGTAAGGGTATCAATGGAATACTAGCAAAAATGAAGGAGGATTACCCCGGTATATCCGTCCATGACCAAATTGAAACGTTGTGGTCGTTAATTGGTTAATCGATTAAGTGTTTCTCTAATTTTTCTTTTCAAGTTCTCCCACTCTATCAGAGGGATCTAAGTGCAAAATTATATATGTACACTTTCATTCCCAAACCCGATTACGATCGGCCCAAAAAGAAACTTTGATATGCGAAGTTGAATTTATACTAACCGGGGGTAATAAACAAACTTGTCTTATTCCACATATACTTAAACAAGTTCTTTTGAATGACACCTTTCATACTTGTAAGTAATCTTCTACAATCTATACGAGGCCATGTACTGTTGTTTTAAAAATTGTGATAGATGGAAATCTATTATCTTTTTATTTCTTCAAAAACCAAGAATATGAATTTCATGTGATTCTATGTGGTGGTTCCCACCGAACTGGACGTCAATAAAGTTCAAAGGTTGTGCTAAAATTGATTCCCATCGAACTTTACGCCTATGAAGTTCATAGATATTTGTATATAAACTTCAATTATTAGTTTCTAATATATTATTAACCATTATTAAGTTCAATTATGTTTGTTTTGGTCAAACACTGGCCCGGTTGCTATGCTAGTGGGCGGAAATGGTGATGCCCACTTTAGTGTGGACCGACGTCGTTAACATGTCAGTCATTTGTTGCTAAACATGATAAGTAGGTGACGTCGCATATCCTGTTGGTTAAACATAGGCCTGTTGCTATATTAGTGGGCTGAAATGGCGAGGCAACATAGTCTATTATGTCGGTTTTGTCAATAGATATGCGATGTTGCTGCGTCTGAGGTAGAATTCACAATGATTCATAATTAATATATGGATGGAGCCCACCTCATACATAACTTTAAACATTCAACTTTCCCTCGAATTTCAGCAGTCCCTCAACCCATTTTTTCGAAGGTATGCTTCCGAGATTTCCTAGAGTATTTTACTTTTTGTATTTTCCAATAAATTTGAATTGTATATAGTGTATCAATGTGTTATATCTTTTTTGTATTCAAATTCCCTTTGATTTTGGCTCTATTTTGTAGGAATTTGTGTTTTACGTTCTGACTTGTCAACCGACCATATATTTTTTCCATAACCTTTGTTTGCTCTGGTTTTCTGCTGTTTCTAATGTGTTTGTTAGGTTCGAATGCGACATCGCTGCTTCTTCACTCCAATTTATTTTCTAGCGATCGTGTAGTGATATCTCTCATTCCTTTGTTATGCTAACACTACTTGAATGTGATGTTGCACTTTTCTGGTTTAACCAATCAGTTGTGTTGAATAGTAAGTGACGTTAAGCGTACAAGTCTGCCAAGTCACTTTTAGGTCCAACAGTTAAGTACAACGCCTTACTGAAAAAACATATTAATTGAGCCAATTTATATCGAATTTCAAGAATAATGGCCAACAGTGCTGGTTCGAGTAGACATGCCCCGATTGAGTGAGTGATTTCTTGTTGGGATTTAGATTCCTTTTATTTTAATATTTATTTTCCAAATATATTATTAAAAATTTCGTTGACCAATGCAGATCCCTAGCGATTCGGATGAGGATCGTCGTCCTCGGACCACATTAGAGGATGTCATTCCACACTTTGTCCACACTCTTACCCAGGCAAACTTCATCGCATTTCCAATATTGGTAAGTTCTCCCTATTACACATGTATTTAATTTTCAATTAACTTTTTTATACGTTACTTTCATAGTTAGTAAATGTGATTTTTTTTACAAATCAGTACGTCCCAGACTAGGTTTTGGAGCTAAATAGTGTTGGGTGCATAGTTTTTCATGTCATCGTTCTTCCCAGTATATATTAGTTTTCCAAGAATTTTTAACAATTGTTTGAGACTAATTTATTCAAATTTGGAATAACATTTATTTACATGAATATAAGGTTCAATCTATAATCTTTTCGATTGAATTTTATTTCAATGTTATTGGGTATTGTTTGCAAATTAACATGAAACAATAGTAATCCTGGAGGACCATTTCAATAATAAAATCAGAATTAAACACCAGCCATTATCTGCAGCGTAGGCACTGATCTTCGCCCCATCATAAGCCATCATCCTATTACCTAAATGTGAGGCTCTGCAATTATCTTCCACCTGTTTCATAATCTCCCTGTTCACATTCTTTGATCTCACCTCCGGAGTAATTGATAGCTACATGCATGGATCGTTCAACAAACCCAGGACAACATTAGCATATATTGAAAAACATGAATATATATTGAAATACATGAGTATATGATTCGGATTTAATGAGCCACAAACAACATGAGCATCATAAATATCGATTAATCTTTCCAACTATAAAAATAAACAGCAGGGGATAGATATAGGGGAAAAACAATATATGATTAGTTTTTAATGTGAAACTCTTCCCTATTGATATAATTAGTTGTTTTGCCTTGATTTTGATCAAAATATTTATATTAAATGGGAATTTGTGACCAAGATTTGTATTCCAATGGTTAATACCCAAAGGTTATTACATTGTGTATAAAATAGAGTAACTTGGGCCGACTATGCTAGGCATTTGGGGCCCAAAATTAATACGCATTATCAGAACCAGATGAATATTTTGATCTGGATGAGTATAAAATGGATATAAGAGAGTGTTTTATTTTTAACTATACAGTGTTTATGAAAAAAATTAGCGGAACAAGAGTCGTTCAGCCCCTGTCATTCAACAACAAACTGGTTCTTTTAGACACTATACATTGTTGGCTTTTAAGGTTCTAACTTTATGAGAAACAGACAAAATCAAGGTCAAAGTACACAATATTCTTATGATATGTCTGAAATAACAATGTATTTTTGATCAATTGAGAGGGGTTTTTTATGAACAAAAATTAGATTTAGACCCCTTAAAGTGGTGGTGATCATCACAAAGTAAGACTGTAAGAGTTTTCAAGTTTTGGCAACAATGACACGTGATATTCTAACAATTCAAACTTCATCTGTGGCAGCAGAACGTTCCTCAGCGCTTCTGGTAAAGTATTGGATGAAAAAGAATAAAAGTGAGTGATGCTAGACGAGAAATGTGTGTTTGCTATAAATATTGGTTAGATTCTTCGATGCGAGGACACCATTGTCGAATTAGATTTGGAGGATTGTGGGAATAACAATTCAAAGGGCATTAATGAATCTACAGAAGAACATTAACAATTTCAACAATAATTTAAACAATTTGGAGCCTAACCACTAGTTTTCTATTGCTTAGAATGCATCAAAATTAAGATTAGCTCCTCAAATAGTCCATATTTATTCTCTTAAATTAGTTACTTAATATTTATTTTTATGAAATATACTAACTTTGGCATGGGAACTTATTTGGCGATTAGGCTCTACTTTCAGGTACTCATCTTCAATGGAAGAGCTGTTTTATGATAATGAAACCAACTAGCAACATTACACTAGTGACAATTGTGTTAAATTTAGCGTATCTAGTTTTTTTAAATGTAATTTCAAAATTGTATTCGTTTGTGTTACTATTTGTATTAGATTTGATGTCTTCAACAATAGACTATTTTGTTCAATGTATCCTATATACTTTATATCCATGTTTGATGTCGTAGCTTGTAAAGATATTTGTAAATTCTAATCACTACTTATAATATACTATTATTTAAATATTATATGTTTAATACATTTATAATTTTGTTTCATAATGTTGTATATAATAAATACAATAATTTTTAATCTCTACATTTAACTAGTGTAACTTATAACTTCACTTATTTAATCAATTGTTTTACATCACATTTCAATAATTATGACATATATAGTATAAGATTTCAATTTCTAACTTACAATATTTCTAGCGCTCTATATTTTTTAACTTGCAGTGTTTTTTAACTTACAAGAAGATTTATATAAACATTCTAATTTTAAAAAAATATTAGTTAATTGATTTCAATTTTTTATGTGTTCATTATTAAACAAAAATATTAAATTTGATTGGCCGACACAACTAAAGCATGTTTAGCACGACACGATTCAACAATTGAAAAAAGCATGACACGACACAAAAATCACGAAGCACGTAGGCAGGCCATGGACCAACTTTTATTTTGATAACACGACAAGAAACAACATGAAGCACGATAAGCACTAGCACATCAATGCACTTTAAATTATAGGGATATATATATACAAATATAACTCTATATACTTCAATAAGTGTACATATAACCACTGAAATAATTCAAAATACAAAACAACCCTAACTACTTAATGAAAGTGCAAATATAACACTAAACACAATATTCCGGCATTGATTGCCCATCTTCGGCCATTAACCCATCAAAAATGACCAAAATGCCCTTTGACCCAAATAAAAAAAATAAAAAGATAAAAATACTCCCAAACACCTCGCATCTCTCCACACAGTCCCTCCTTTCGCACACAACCGAGAGCCATCTTTCGAACGAGCCTCTCCTCTATCTTGACTCATTCCGGGAACTCCCACAACATGGTCACGTCCAGTAAGTTAACAAGGACGACATAGTACCCACATGCCTCGTTCACGCACGACCTGAATGCCTCGTGTTTGCATTTATTATCTCCCGCTCCAAAAGCATCACAATCTTGGGGGTTAGTCCCTTCAGCTTTCGGAGAAGCTTGTCTCAGAGATTCTCCATAGTTACGCTTTCTCCTGGGAGCTTGTAGAGCCAAAAAGAAAAATTCACAACCAAGGACTCGTCAGGTTCTACGCCGATCTTTTTACAGCTCAAAACGGAGATGCTAAAACTTGTGATGTTGAAATACAATCAAACTCCGAGCCGATCCTTCTCTCCAAAATCTGCAAAAGTTGTGATCTTCAGCACCGCCGGAGGCTTCTCAGTCTGTTTCTTCACCGCGAGCGCGTGGAGAAAATGTATGTACTGCCCACCCGGACCTAGGTAAAAATCAATCACGTGTAGCTCAAGTTTGCTGTCTCGGACACAACTTTGAGGATTTCTAAATTTGCCTCCATGAAGTCGAGCTTGAAGCACCGTGAAACCTCGTACAACATCTGAGTTCCAGCAACGTTGCTCCGTTTCCTCCAATTGGGTCAGATGACCCAGTTGCGCAACCCGTTTCCCTGTGAACCCTAGCCTGCTGGAGAATTTTTCTTTGCCTAGGTCTGCTGTTGTGCTTCCAATGTTGCCTAAAAAATATGCTAAATTCCATCGGCTTTTAACAAATCCTTGTGGCTAGAAACGGCAGAATGGTCGGAGAAGGGAACTAAAGGCGATGACAGATTAGTCAGAAAAAGGAACATGAGGCGAGGAACGATTTCAGCGACGACAAATGGAGAAAGGAGGAATCTATTTTGAGGGAGAAGGAAAAGGAAAGAGAAGGAGAAAGGATAAAAGAAACTTAGAGTTTGGTGGGATTCTAGACATTTCCTGTATTGTTTTCCTTTTTCAGATGGGTAAAATAGTCTTTTCACTGAATTCTGGCCTAAATATGGCGGAATGGGTAAAATTGAACTTACATCAACCATCTAGGGTTATATTTGCACTTTAAATAATCAAAAGGTTATATTTGCACTTATGTTAATTAAATACTCCGTGTCCCAGTTTAAATTGTACAACAATCATTATCACGGAGTTCAAGAAACATGTTTGATTGTCAATATTTTTAATTATGTATAATAACGGAAAATAAAAAATTGATATTTAGAAACTACTTGTTTCGACGAATTTAAAATATTACATATGATGATATTGTTGCTCATGTATCTATTCAAATATGATGCGAAATTTCGAGAGAGAATAACGTCAATAAAGCAAATGTGCAATTTAACCTGGGATGGAGGGAGTAGGGTTGTATACACAATTTTATCTAAATTATGAGTACGAAAATGCGAGCACGACAGGTACAAACTACTCTTCAACGTTGAAGAAAAACTACTCCCTCTGTCCCTATTTAAGTGTCTCACCAACAGAAAAGATTCAAAATTTTTAATTAAATTTTAATCCAAAAAGCAATGTAAAGGATATTTTGATCCTCTCAAATTTTAATTTGGAAGGGTTATCAGTTTCCAAATTTCATATTTGCAAATTAAGTGCCTCTCTCCACCTACAAAAAGCAAAGGCAACCATTAAAGATTTTCGTTCGACTCCTCCCTTACTTCCCGTGCACCCTTGTTCTTCGATTACCTGCCATGACCGCTGACAAGGTTGATTTCGAGCCCCTACTGCCCACAAAAACATCCTAAGTTTTGTCCCATTTGCCGACAGAATATGTTAGAAACTTAGGGATTTTGCTTCCTGATGAATTGTATATATTATTTTTCTTGAGATGGAATGCCAGTAGTGTTTCCGGTGAGTTGAAATGTGAATAATGCTTGTCCTCCGGAGGTGAACATTTAATAATGAAGTGAAAATAATTAAGAACAAAACTGGTGAAACATGAAATCATCATATCTGGAGGTGTTAGTAGAGAAGGAGAATGATATCTTGAGGGTTTTGACTAATTAAAACTTATTTTGGCCTTGTTTTACAATTCAAGAGGATGTTAATTAATCAGGTTGGACTTGTAAAATTTTAGTAAAGTGAAGGGTATATTCGACATTTCATCTCTATTTTCTTTGCCAAATCAGGAAAGAATGGGATGTGAGAATGTGAGACACAAATAGGGGGACATAGTGAGTATTTTAGTTTCTAAAGTCCTACGTACCGTTGTTATGACGTCTGTTAAAAAAATTGCTTGACAAGAGGCAATTATTTAGGGGCACAATAGATGTTCCTTGCGTGTAGGACTGACATTTTGATCCAAAATATCGTACCAACCAACCTACTAACCGAACCACGTACCATCTGTTCCGAAAATGTTGGTAACCGATGATGTGGTATGGTAGTACCGTACCTCACATTTTTTATGGTATGGTAATGGTATTGAGAAAATATTACCATGTATTACCGTACGGTACCACATATTTATATATTAAAAATATAGCTAATATTATGTGAAACTTGATCTTTTATTTAGTTATAAGATTTATCTTTTTTTAATATTAGAACCAAATTAATAATTTAAATATGTAATATACATATTTTTAAAAATATGTTGGGTATTGGTAAAAGTTTAAAATATTTTTTAACTAAATTTCTTGACAACTCACATTTTTGTTCTAAACCTTACAAAAAAAATTTAAATAATAATTATCTTTTATTTATTATAATTTACTTATTACCCAACGTTTTCTTTTAGACCTAAGAACCGTTAGACGAAAGCATTTTATATTTGATGTAACTAATAGGATAATTTGAAGTTTGTTTTTATTTATTTCAACAAGGTTCAATTCTATAATTTTGATTTTTATTAAAATGTATCGTAATATATAAATAACTATAGTGCAACCTTAAAAATGATTGAAATGATATTTTTCATGATTGGTCGATCGTTAGTCAGTATAATAAGAGAATTTCTCGACTTAGTATAGTTCTTATTTTGATGTTATCTTACTTTATTATTATTATGATTAAATAATATTTAATTTTCTAAAATTAAGTTATACAATAGAACATTTTAATTATTTATAATTTATTTTATGAGAAAATAATTAATTCATTATAACTAATATTCGGTGTCATTATACCATACCGTATCGTACCGATACCAATCAATTTTTGTGTATACCGATGTGTTGGTATGCCAAGAATTTAGTATGGTATTGGTTTTTAAAAATAAATATACCGACATTGTTGGTATGGTACGTGGTATTAGTAAAACCTGATGGTAATCATATTGAATTCACCCCTACTTGCGTGCCCTCCTTGTGTTCAACATGTTCCACAAATAGCAAAATTAAAGATTTTCCATCCAAAAAATCATACAACGCCAGTAAACTAAAAGTATGTGCAGTGGTGGTCTCTTAATTTTAAAAGATCACTTTAGAGACAGAAAATGTCCACAATGGTGGTCTCCTGAGTGGTCTCATAATAAGAGACCCAAAAGACTCTGAGCAAGAGCTCGGTCAAGAGCCAATGAAATCAGACGCAAGGGGCTGCCCATGTGCGGCCCTTTTTTTTTGTCTCCTCCAGGGACACATGGTGCTCTGCCACTGGGCCACGTGTTCCACTAATCCTACCTTTTTTTAAATTTCAGACGGGACATGTGGCGCCCTCTCATTGGGCCACGTATTCCAACATTTATTTTTTTTGTTAAATCTGATTTTTTTAATTTGTAAAATTAATTTAAAAATATGTAAAATATTTTAAAAATCTGTAATTTTGTTTTAAAATCGGGAAAAAAGAACAAAATAAATAATAATTTTTAAAAATGAATTAAGTTTTTTTACAACAAACGACTATATATATAAAATCAAAAAATGAATTATTTAATAATTTTTGGAAAAAAATAAATTCAATTTTAAATATTTTAATGTATTATTAAATTTTACATTCAACTTATTTTGGGTGGAAAAATTTATTTAGATTAAATGTTAGTGGTAAAATTAATGAGTAGAATAGAGAAAATCAAGTAAGGTCTATGAATAGTAGAGAGTAGTCTCTTACTACTGTGAAATAATAATAAAAAAAAGGTCTTTTAAGTGATCTTTTAGGGTGAGGTGGAAGAGAAGGATTGAAAAAAATAATATATTTAATTGGTAAGAAACCACTAGCGGTCTTTATCATTGAACTTGGTCTAATTCGTTCCTACTCTTACATACTTCCTTTGTCCTACTTTAAAATTCCGAACTACTTTACACAAAATTTAAGATAAGCCTATGTGGCATCTATTTAATGGGTGATGAGAGTGAGCCTACATAAAATTAAAATGAAAGGAAGAGTTATATAAATGTGATTAAATGTAAAAAATTTAAAATTAGAAAGTTTATAGTGGGAAAAAGAGAAAAAGTACCAAGTTTATTGTGTGATGGAGTTTATTCTTGGTTTCTAACTTACTACAGATAGTTCAAACCCTTAAGCAACTCCAAAAAGAAGAGCAAAAGAAAAAAGAAAAAGGGGTTAAAATCTGTCCAAAAATCTTGGAGCTGTGTCGAATGAATTCGTGCTCTGCTTGTTGAAGGTAATTAATAAAAAACAGCCCATCTCTCATCAGTTAATCGTGATTTTATAAACCAATCCTGCAATCCAGAGGTTACTGAAATGGGGTTTTCCTATGTTTTTGTTAGTTTCCTTTCTTGGATTTGTTTAGAGGAAAAATGTTTGTGGATGCTATCTTCTGTTGGAATTTGATTCATATGTTGCCTGATTATACTTTTTATTTTGACTACTTGGGTTGATTATTGTTTGCCAAATAAAGAGATGGAAATGTGTTGGTGGTTTTGTTATCAACTGGTTTCATTTAGGACAACAGCAATATGGGTTATGTTTCATTTTTCTATATATCTCATTCTCCTTGAACAATTCAGAAGCTAACAGAGAATGGATATCATCTGTTGCAATTACACATATGGCCAATATGTTGTAAAATTCAGTGGACGTGTTTTCGGAAGCTGCCTGAGTCAGACTCTTTCCAGTTGCTGCGACAGAAGGTTGAAACCTGTAGTTTGTGGCTCACAACCTAAATTTCTTCAAGGTTCTAATTTAGATCATCCCAGATTGAGGAGGCTTGAGAGAACTCTCAAATCTAGAGCACGATTTGCTCCGAAAGGATATGAACACGGTGATCCTAGAGTCTTAAGTGAAACTATTGACCCTTATGTACTAGATGGTAAGG
>JAULKM010137434.1:0-18675 GCA_032355605.1 Rubia tinctorum
TAAAAATTCAAAAACCCGCCCCTCCCGGTCCCTTCCCCCAGCCACCTGCCCCCAGAGGCTGATGTTCACTTCTCAAGCTCGCCAGTCGCCGCCCTCTGCTCATCTTCATCTTCCCCTTATGCCTCCCTTGCGTCATCGTCACGTCCTCGTCTCCCGACCGCCGTGGCTAAGCCACCCCTTCCCGGCCCACCCTCCCCTTCCCGTTTTCCCAGCCCAGTTTTCCCATTTCCCCCTCCCCTGAACGTTTTCCTGTCCCACTAACCACCCCCTTCACGTCCTCGTCTCTCGAAAAAAACTAAAATTTACAGCAAAACTCTGGCGACGTCCGACAAGCGGTGGTCGGTGGCGGGTGCAGGTGGTGAGGAGTCGGGAACGGTGAGGAGTCGGGAACGTTGAGAAGGAAGGAAATGGGATGGACTTTTCTAACCTAAAGATTTACCTCATTCTTCTTATAAATAAAATATTTACCTTAGTAAAGATATAAAGATTTTAAAAAATAATACGTATAAAATGCGTATTAGGGCGTAACCTAATAAAATATAGGGAGTGATTTAGAAACACCCTTTATATAAGGACTCCCTCCGTCCCATGATAAATAGAACATGTATTTTTTCACGGTTTTCAATGATCATGTTTGACCAACTATATCTCTAACTACACACAATAATTTTTGTATAAAAATTTGATATTTAGAAAATAAATGTTAAGACGAATCTAATAATATCTCACATGATATTTTTATTATATATTAATATATAATTAGGGTCAAAGTTTGCCAAATTTGACTTGGAAATAGTAAAAGTGCCATTTATTCCGGGATATATTTTTTGGAGTGATGATGGGGGGGAGTGAAAAATTCATAGTGAATAATGTAGAACTCAACAAATTATCGAATCACTAATTAGCTCCTTTAAAAGGTGCAACTAATCATGAATAAGTTTGTCTTTTCATTGATGCGGCATTAGTCACTGTATGATTTCATTATTATTATTTTTAGATTAAACATCCACTAATAGTGAATGGGAGAAATTTTATTTGGCTCTCCAAACCTCATAAATAGAAACAAGAAATGAGAAAAGAACATCCCAGGATATACATTGTTCAAAAGCATAATGAAAAAATGTCCATATTAGATACGTTTCCTATAATCGTTTGCCACACCCTGTGTTAATCGATTTAGGCCAGATATCTAATAAAAACATGATAGGTTATGTACTAATAACAGGAGTTATCAAAACCAAAAGCATTTTGGCTGATCCTAATGCTGCGTGAGCATCCAAAACCGAGGAGAAAATCATCAGCAGTAGAATAACCATTGCAGCGTTAACATTTTCTTGGCAGCAGCAGATTTGAATAAAATGACAAGGCAAGTGAGGGAGAGCAGGTACTGAAATGGAGCTTTGTACGGTATTGATCACCTTGCACAGAAAAGAAACTAGAATCAGTAGCATCCATTCTAAAAAATTCTCAGGGAAGGGGTTGACATTAGATCGAGTCTTATTAAATCCTGGATAGGTAGAGGCAATGACTTGAAAGAAAACACTGAAGAGCATTTTGTTGACATTGTAAATTTAGCAAGCGCATCAGCGGCTTTATTTCCTTCTCTATAGATGTGTACCAAAGAGCACGTTCTGATCATATTATGTATCTCATCAGCTAACTGGAAAAGTTTCCAGTGTGCTGTAATCGGGTTCAGAATAGAAGAAATGGCATTAAGACAGTCTGATTCTATAATGATCGTTTCCGAGTAAAAACATGCAGCTTGGAGTCCTAACTTAATGGCTCTCATTTCAGCTTCTAAAGGAGATTGAGCAGGAATGTATGAGACCTGAGCTGAAATAAAAACCCCCTTATTATTCCTTACCACTAAACCAATCCCTGCCATATGAGATAAATTACACCAGGAGGCATCAACATTCAGTTTAAGACCTGAACAGGGTTTAGTCCAACAAACTTTAACTACCCTTGGTTTGGGAGGTTTTTTAGCAGTTGGAAGGAAACTGTGATCTGCAATATCCGCATCAATATGATTTGAAATGAAAAAAGGTTTTGCAGAGAAAAGATAAAACAGTTGTTCTCTAATCTGTTTAAGGACTGCAGGACTGTGAGGCTTAACATTATCATACAGCCAACTATTTCTCACTTTCCAGAGATTCCAGCATGTGATGGACGGTGTCAAACGCAAGAGTAAATTATGGAACTTAGAGAGGCCAGGAAATGTAAGATAAAAAGATAACCTTTCCCAGAGTGAGGAGAAATGCCTATCTGCAATTCCCATAAAATTATGGATGACCTTCCAGACTTTCAAAGCAAAAAAACATGAGTTGAAAAAATGATTTAAAGAGTCCTCATTTTCACACATGCAACACTTTGATGGAAGGTTAAATTTCATAGATTTCAGGATATTATCAAAAGGCAGCAATGAGTTGATCATTCTCCACATAAAAACTGAAACCTTTTTTTCAAGCTTGGGGTTCCAGATATGTTGAATAGAAGCAATAGTACCTCTTTGTTCCCTGAGCAGTCTGTAAGCAGATCTGAAAGAAAAAACTCCCAAATTCTCCGGTTTCCAAATTAGTCTATCCTCTCTGTTTGGAAACAAACAGAAATCCTGCAAAAGAAAAACTATTTCAGGATTGAGGATAGGTATGAGTTGGGATAGGAAATTGTTCCTGTTATGAAAGAAAGAAGAAACTGTACAATCCTCAGGGATGAGAGTAAGATCAGGGTCACATTGATCCATAATAGGACCATTATCTAACCAATTTGAAGTCCAAAAATTACAGTTACCCCTACCATGAATGACTCTGGTGTGAGATTCAGACCAGGTGTTAACAAAACAGATTATTTTCCATGTATTGGAGCATTTAAAAGACCTAGGCACAGATGCTATGAAGTGGGTCCAAGGAGCCTTTGCAGTTTGAAATTTCCACCATAGTTTTACAGAGCATGCTTGAATGATGGTATGAAATCATGTAAAGCCTAGTCCATTCTAGTTAATAGGGAAACATAAAGCATCCCACTTTTTCCAGGATTTGTTAGGCGTTAAAAGAGTTTCACCCCAGAAAAAAATACTCATCCTTCTTTCAATTTGTTTAATGATCTGTTTTGGTGGTTCAATGACAGACCAAATGTGTTGAGGTAATGAGTAAATATAGGATTGAATAAGAGTGATTTTTCCTCCAGTTGAAAGCCATTTGTTCTTCCAGTTTTTAAGCCTTTTATCAATTTGCTCAATTAATGGTCGAAAATAAATATTTTTTTGGCACTCCTTGAAAAATAGGAACACTAAGATATTTGAAAGGAAAAACTCCCATTATCATACCTAGGATCCTTCTAATGTGAGATATCCGTGCCAGAGAAGCATGCTTGCTAATGAAAATGTCACTTTTTTGAAAATTGATTTTCTGACCTGTTGTTTCCTCAAAAATGACCAAGAAAGCTTTAAATCTAACAAGAGTATTACTGGATTGAAGGAAAACCACAGTATCATCAGCATAGCTAAGGTGTGAGATTTTCAGAGCATGAGTAGGGAGATCATAGTACGTAAACTTTAAACCAGGCTCTCTAACGTGATGTATTTGAGGCTTTGGATTTAACGGAGTTCTAGGTAATGGTTTTTCTGATTTCAGGTTTAGCGCTTTGTGATGTTCATTATTTAGGGCTTAGACATAGGAGAACGAGTACTTTGGGCCTGCCAGCAGGTCTGCCATAACGGCGTTGCCGAAAATTAAAAAAAGGTGACATAGGTAGTAGGGTTTACTCGGAGGGAATCGCCTCAGAGAGTTTTGATTGTTTTTATTTTACCCATTTTCTCAAAGGTATGGTTTCTAGATTCCATAGATTACTTTCATTTCAGTATTTTTCCTTGAATTTGATATGTATATGGTGTATGAATGTGATGCTCTTTTATGTTTTGAAATTCCTATGGATTAGGGTTCTGGTTGTAGCAAATTTGGATTTATGTTCTCCCGTATTAACCGACCCCAAATTTTTTATAACCCTGGTTTGCTTTGGTTTTCTGTTGTTGGGAATGTGCCCATTAGGTTTGAATGGAACATCGTTGGTCATTCAATTCTCCTTCGTTTGGAGCTATCGTCTTGCGATATCGCTCATTAATATTTTCTGCTGATATGCTTGAATGAGTGTCACACCATTCTTGGTTAACCAATCCATTTTACCAAATGGTTAGTGGCGTATCTTAGACATGTTGACCATCCCAATAGTTTCAAGCGATGTGTCAGTGACGTCTCTCATACATGTCGGCCAAGTTATATTTTAGGCCGACATGTAAGTGTGATGCCTGGGAGACTGAAAACACTAACTGAACCAATTTATATCGAACCATTTTCTTTCTATCTTGATATTTATCATGCATGGAAATATGAATTTCACAAATCATGGCTAACAATGCTGGTTTGAGTAACCGTGACCCGATTGAGGTGAGCTATTTTTTGTTTATATTAATATTCTTTTTATTTGATTACTTATTTTATAATTTAATTTAAAACAATTTCATTTATCAATTCAAATCTGTAGCGATTCGGATGAGGACCTTCCGCGGACTATATTTGGAGATGTCATTCCACACTTCGTCCGCACTCTGACCCAGACGAACTCTGGTTCAATTCCATTTTGGTAAGTCCTCCTTGGTACAAATGTATTTTATTTTCAATTAACTTTTCCTGTAGATTAATTTCACATGTACTAAATGTGGTTTTCCGTTTATAATTCAGTACGTCCCGGATCAGATTACGAGGCTACTACCACCGTATAGTGCTATAGTGCACCGAAAGTGAGTATAACATGCACTACTCGGGAAACATGAGGCTCACGACCCAAAAATGAAGGGGTTTAGCCAACTTCTTGATGCAGAGGAACTTGAGGTGGGGACACGCTTTACTTCTATCTGCTAAATAGTTTTGTACTGACTTTTTAACATTTATTTGAAACAAATTTATTAGAGTTTGGAAAAATATTTATTTTTATGTATTTAATCTTTAATTTATAATCTATTTCTTAAATTTCATTTTAATGTTTTTGAATCATTGATATTTAACCTAACATATGATCAATGAATAATGAATAATTAAAAGTGACCTTAAACCCCCTCTCTCTCCTGCATTTTAAAGAATGGTAATTATAAACATATGAACCGTATTCAAAGTAACATGAAAAAATATTAATGGTGGTTGTCAATTTGAATAATAAAATCAGAATTATACACTAGCCCAACATAGATTCTAAAAGCCCATGAACGAACACCTCATATCAGGAAGCTTTATGAAAACCTCCTTGGAAATGAAAGGAATGGCTCCTGCCGTGTAGGCGCTCTTCATCCCATCATAAAGTATCATCCTGTCACCCTGATGTGAGGATTTGTAATTATCTTGAAGTTGTTTCATAATCTTCCTGTTCACTTTCTTTGATCTAACCTCCGGACTAATTGATACCTGCATACACGCAACGTTCACCAAACCCAGAACAACACAAGTATATGATACATATTTAATGAGCCATAAACAATCGGAGCATAAAAAATATAGACAAATCTCTCCAACTATAATAGAAAGAAGCAAGGCACAGATAAAATGGAACAGTCAAGTTCCTTTCAACTGCAGGAGGGAGAGGGAGTTCAAGGTCACTCTGAATGTGACTAACACTTGTGTTTAATGAATAATTATGTTCAATCCTACAAAAACTATCAAATATTTACTGCGACAATTATTTTTAATAAATTCAAATTATTAACTGATTAGCTTTTGGGCTAATTTTTTTAGCTCCATATGAACATGCGACATCAGTGATGGGTAGATTCCATCTCACATTGACTAACATAGGTGTGATGTTGCTCTTTTCTTGGAGGACATCACGAGGGTCCGAAATGATATCGCACTAAAACAACTATAAATAAGAGGTCCCTCACAATCAGTTCAAGCTTCTGTTTAAAAGTTTCCCGCGAATTCCAACAGTATCCCACCATCTCTTCTCTTCTCTCTTCTCAAAGGAATGGTTTTTCTAGTCTTCTTATACCTAAATTTTAAGATTTTTTTACTTTAAATTATTCGATCTAGGGTCTGTAAATGTGTTATGAATTTTAGTTTTCTAGTTCTTACAAAAATATGTTAGATTGTGAAGTTTCCTTAAATGTATGCCTAGGTACTATGTTTTGGTATGGTTTTGGACATTTTTTAGTAATTGTCGTTGTTAAAGCATCATTTTTCTGGGATTCTATGGTTTTTCCTATAGCTTTCTTCGATGTATGCTATGTCGAGAGCCTGCCGGTCACATGTATGTAAAAATTGCTAATTTTGTGCAACGTCGCACATTCATATGTCAAGAAATATGTACAAGAGGTCGTACCTATTTTGGTCTTACTATTGGTGTTACCCATTTGTTAACGATGTCGCATAAAGGCCTTTAAATTGAATATAAATTTGTAAATGCAACCTCATTTTTGGGTCGTTCTATTGTTCGTGGGTAGACATCGACCAAGCAATTGATTTGGACCGACATGTATCTGTGACGTATGGTTGACATTGCACCGTACATTTCAAGGTCCAGTTTTCTCTTAACATTTTATTTTTTGATCAAGGACTAATGGACGGCAAAGGATTCTCAAGTCTCTCTTTTTTCCAGGTCTTTTACAATTTTACTTAGACCTTTACAAGAGTTAAGTGCTAAAATAACCCTATATTTTGATCAAAAGTGTCAATCTAATCCAGTAAAATATGAAAGTGCAAATATAACCCTATGTTTTGTGCGAAAGTGCCATTATAACCCTGACAACCTGAATTTGGCCCGAAATTAATAAAATGACCATTATAACCAAGTTATAAAATATGAAAGGATGGTTTTGCCCTCATAATTTTCTTTATTTTGATTCTTCTTCCTTAATCTACATTTTTCTTCATTCTTCAATCTTCCCTGATATCATCGATGAAGAAGTACGGGTTCCAACGTTATCATAACTCGGTGATATTACTACGATATCTTGGATCGATGAAGAAAATGGATTATCGGGAGGCTTCATTGGCAGCGCTGATTTCCGAACTGCTGAACGGATTTCCAATTGATCAGGTATGGTGGCAAGATAGGCTTTGAGCTTCCAAGGCCGAAAAGGAATTACGTTGGAAAGATTCGAGCCTTCCCTGGTGGTAGCCCCGATCTTCTAGACTACTTGAGAAATATAAACCCATCGATGCAATCTATGTGAACATTCTTCATCTGGGTTAGCGGTGAGGCTGAGTAGTGGGTGGCGGGTGAGGAGGGGAAGATAGTGGTGGTGGTGCTAGGGTTCAGGTATGGGCGACGGTGATAGGTGGCGAGGCAGGGTGAGGAGGAAGGTAGATAGTGGTGGTGGTGGTGCTAGAGTTTGGGGTGGCAGAACGGAGGAGTGGCGGGCTGTGGTTGCATAATTGGTGCCGGCCGTGGAAAAAGGCCATCGTTCTGAATCCGAATCTGAATCTTAATACTTGCCTAGAAGCTCCTTTGTTAAGGTAATTAATTACCAATTATTCAACTAATTGCTTTGTATTTTTTTTTCTATTTTTTACTTTTGTTTGTGAAAATTCATACACTATTAGTATTTGTTTCCTCGCTTCTGGAATACTATGTGTACATTCTCCATCTTAGAAGAGGCAAAATCCTGATTTCGGTTGAAAAAATTCAAATTTGGCAATGGTGATGGCAGAGAGGCGGCGTGTAGTGGTGCAAAGTGGCAGGCCGTGGTGGCAAAATCGGTGCTTCCTATGGAAAAATTTCATCGTTCTGAATCTTAAACCGAATCTGAATCTGAATGCTGGCCTGGAAACTCCTGTTAAGATAATTAATTACCAATTATTTAATTTCTGTTTGTACTTGTGTTTGTTAAATTTCATAAACTATTGGTATCTGTTTCCCTTCTTCTCTCGAATACTACGAACATTCTCCATCTGAGAAGTGGGAATATCCAGATTCTTGTGGCAAAGTTCCAAATTCCGTCAATGGCAGCAGCAGCGAGCGGTAGTGCAGAGTGGCTGAGAAGTGGTTGTGCTATTTTTGGAGATGGGGATGAAGATGAAGTTGAAAAAGTACACTAGGATATTTTTTATTAGTGTTTCAGTTTTAAGATTAGGGGTATTTTAGTCTTTTAGGTTTGTTCAGCGGCGGAAACAACCCAGTCAATGTCAGAACGGTGTCAAAAGGTTATATCAGCACATTTGATGCAAAAGTTAGGGTTATAATCACACTTTCATGTTATACAGGGTTATATTGGCCCTTTTGAAAAATAACAGGCTTATATTTATATTTTACCCCATTTACTAGTGCATTTTCACACTTTACCACAATTAATATTTGTATGTATTCATGCAGTTCTCCGCACAACAGGGCAATCCCGTGCATCTTTTGTTCGACCTTTAACATCATATAATTTCTGCTAATAGCCCATGGTTCCACTTCACTCTGAAGTAGCAGAGCTTCTGGTAAAACACAACTTTGGTAAGTCATTTTAAATTAATATTAACTGTTGTTAATTGCACATACATATATATATATATATATTTCGAATCAACATTTTTTTTTGCGATTTAGTACATCCCATGGGAGATTGTATCAATCCTGCAGACTGATAAGGCCCTCATTGTGCTGAGGTGCAACGGGACAAAGTGGCGTATGAACTGCTCAGGGGGTGGAAAGATCAAGGCTCTGTCCCCAAAGGATATTGTCAAGCTCCTTTTTGGAAACACCCTACATGTCGGGGACAACTTGTTCTTCTAGGTGATAGAAGTTGGTGGCCATTCGTGTTCAAGGTCATCATAATCCAAGCTGATTGAGTTTATTGTAAAATCTGTAACGTTGAACCTCTAAGACAATTCTTATTCAAATTTATGTACTACTTATATGGATATTTTCATGAATTTTCAAAAGATTAAGTACCGTAATTAAACGTTATATAATTGACTGTTATGGTCTTCCCTTTTATTCCACCATTTTCAATTAGAACGTAACACAATTAACCTTCTTAAAATTTAAATAATACTTCTTCATTTTCCAAACTCCATTTTTTCTACGTTAACCAGTCTTTTACATGTCAGCGAGACATCGGTCGTGAGTTACATAACATGTCATTGGGAACGACATATAATGAGTTTTCGGACCGCCTTTTGAACAACATATGCAATTTCGAACATAATCGGTAACATTATTTACTCCATTTTTTAACCTTTTACTTTAATTAATATAATAACCAAGGTAAAAATTATATCATTTACCTATTTTTTAAAAACAAGGTTAAAATATTAATAACTTTAAAAATATAACCAAGGTAAACAAATTTTTTACCCCGGTTGTTTGACGTAAGAAAAAAAACTGAGTTAAAAAGGGAGAAGTAATAGGTCCAGCTTCTTATAGTGGAGCATGGCATAGATATTTACCAAGTTCAACCAGCAATTCAATGGGAAATTAGGTCACTATACTACACATGTAGAGACCATCAAAACCATTGTTTGGCCAGCTTTTAAAACTTGGCTTGGAAAAAGTCTTTTTTTGTTGACATCATCATATGTGCAATAGTTCATGCATAGTTAAAAGATGATATATACATCCAATTTTTTTGTAAATTACTTTCGGGATTTTTTTTTTGCATTCCTTTCGCATTTGAGGTTTTCTCGTTGCAAATTGATTATAGGCTCCGTTAAAGCATTTCATTTCTTTTGTAGATTAGAGCTAATATTCTCCCCAATTTTCCAAGAACATAACCATCCTTTACTTTCTCCAGATTGTTGACTGCTCAAATTCACCAATAGAAATACTTGTTGGAGGCTCTTCATTGAAGTGTTGAAAGCGTCGCGGTGGGAGCGGTCGGCGGAGCATGGAGGATGGGTGGAGGAGGAGGTTGCGGGAAGGAGTATAAAAGAAGGAGAAAAAGTCTAAGGAATTAATTGACTAAGGAAAAAGGCATAGTCTTTCTTATGATTGACGAAGGAAAGAAATCTAAGGGATTTTTTTTATATTCGGACAAAAAGGCAGCCTATTAAAGATTGTAATATAATTAGAACCACTTTTAATATAAAACTAGTGGCTTAGGATACCACTTCTGAGTGCATAAAGGCTTTCGACTCTGAATTAAAGGTTGTTGTACAAGTAGAATAGCCTTTAATTGATTGTCATTAAAGGCGTCAATTCCTTTAATTGATTTTCGAAAGCCTTTAAAATGAAAATTTTGAACAGGGAGGAAGTGTTGAACTTGGAACCTCTTTTGGGTCATTATTAATTGCGGTTCTTCAAGAAACGCCTTTGATCACTTCCATTAATCAAAGGTTTTCAACTAGTGTTCACACTTTGTTAAATTTTCACACTAGAGATTTTGTCAATTTGAGTAACTCTAATTTATCATTTAATCTGTATAGATAAAATTTCAGGAGATATGACTTTTTGTAACAAAATGAAGGTTGGTAAATTTTCACAATAATAAATTTTCATTAAAGTTTTAGTTTTAAGACTAGGAGTATTTTAGTCTTTTAGGTTTTTCGAGGGCGGAAAACACCCAGTCATTGTTAGAATAGTGTCAAAAGGTTATATCAGCACATTTGTTGCAAAAATTAGGGTTATAATCGCAATTTCATGTTATACAGGGTTATTTTGGCACTTTTGAAAAATAATAGGGTTATATTTGTATTTTACCCCATTTACTGGTACATTTTCACACTCTATGACAATTAATATTTGTATGTATTCAGGCAGTTCTCCGCACAACAGAGCAATCTCGTGCATCTTTTGTTCGACCTTGAAAATCATATAATTGCTGCAGATGGCCCACAGTTCCACTTCGGGTAAAACACAACTTTGGTAAGTCATTTTAAATTAATATTAACTATTGTTAATTGCACACACACACACATATATATTTCTAATCAAAAAAATTGTGTGATTTAGTACATCGCGTGAGAGATTGTATCACTCCTGGCGACTGAGAAGGCCCTAATTGTGCCTAGGTGCAACGGGACAGAGTGGCGTATGAACTGCCAGGGGGTGGAAAGGTCAAGGCTCTGTCCCCAAAGGGTATTGGCAAGTTCCTTTTTGGAAACACCCTACATGTCGGGGATAACTTGTTCTTCTAGGTGATAGAAGTTGGGGGCTAATCGTGTTCAAGGTCATTATAATCCAAGTTGATTGAGTTTACTGTAAATTCTATAATTTCTAACATCTAAGACAATTCTTATTCAAATTTATGTACTATTTATATGGATATTTTAATGACTTTCCAATAGTTTAAGTACCTTAATTAAAAGTTATATAATTGGATGTTGTGGTTTTCCCTTTTATTCCACCATTTTCAATTGGAACGTAACATAATTAACCTTCTTAAAATTTAAATAATACTTCTTCATTTTCCAAACTCCATTTTTTCTACGTTAAATAGTCGTTTACATATCAGTGAGACATTGCGTGAATCACATAACATATCGTAGGGAACGACATATAATGCAATTTCAGACCGCCTTTTGAAACAACATATGAGACTTCGCAGAGAATCGGTAACATTATTTACTCCATTTTAAAACTTTTATTTTAATTAATATAATAACCGAGGTAAAAATTATGCCATTTACCTTTTAAAAAAACTAATGTAAAAAATATTATTTACTTTAAAAAAATAATCGAGGTAAAAGAACTTTTTACCTCTGTTGTTTGACGTAGGAAAAAAACTGATTTAAAATTGAAGAAGTAATAGGTCTAGCTTCTTATAGTGGAGCCTGGTATAGATTTTTACCCAGTTCAACCGGTAATTTGATGAGAACTTAGGTCAAAATACAACACATGTAGAGACCATTAGAACCATTGTCTGGCCAGCTTTTAATACTTGGCCTTGCAAAAGTCTCTTTATTTGTTCACATCATCATATGTGCAATAGTGCATACATAGTTAAAAGCTATATACATCCAATTTTTTTGTAAATTACTTTCGGTTTTTTTGCATTCTCTCGCATTTGAGGATTTCTCATTGCAAATTGATTATAGGCTTCGTTAAGACATTTCACTTCTTCTGTAAATTAGAGCTAATATTCTCCCCAAATTTCAAAGAACATAACCATCCTTTACTTTCTCTAGATTGTTGACCGCTGAAATTCCCCAATAGAAAAAATTGTTGGAGGCTTTTCATTCAAGTGTCGAATCATCGAGGTAGGGCAGACCGTGGAGGAGGAGGTTGCGGGAAGGAGTATAAAGGAAGGGGGAAAATTCTAAGGAATTAATTGACAAAGGAAAAAGGCATAGTCTTTCTTAAAATTGAAGGAGGAAAGAAACCTAAAGGTTTTTTATATATATTCTGACAAAAAAGCAGCCCATTAAAGTTGGTTCTATAATTAGAACCACTTTTAAAATAAAACTACTGGCCTAGGATACCACTTCCGAGTGTAGAAAGGCTTTCGACTCTGAATTAAAGGAGGTTCTACAAGTAGAATAACCTTTAATAGATTGCCATTAAATGCATAAGTGCCTTTAATTGATATTTGACCGCCTTTAAAATGAAAATTTTGACGGGGAGGAAGTTCTGAACTTGGAACCTCTTTTGGGTCCTTATTAATTGCGGTTCTTCAAGAAACGCCTTTGATCGCTTCCATTAATCAAAGGCTTTCCACTAGTGTTCACATTTTGTTAAATTTTCACACTAGAGATTTCGTCAATTTGAGTAACTCTAATTTATCATTTAATCTGTATAGATAAAATTTCAGGAGATAAGACTTTTTGTGACAAAATGTTGGTAAATTTTCACGATTTTAAATTTTATGGGCTGAGTGGAAAATTGTGCAAGTTCTGTGCACCAATTTTGTGCTATGTATACTAATAATAAAATTCATTCAGGACAAGGGGAACATTTGTGCATGTTTTGTGCGTATTTTGAATAACGGATATTCAAAACTAGTAAAATTAATTTTCAATGAATATTGGATAAATTTTGAACCAATCTGTAATTTGAGTGATGTAAGAATGTGGATATTAGAAATGAAATCCTTTCTATTTAATAAGGATAAATCAATCATCGGTTGCTCATTGTTTTTTAATAAATAAAGAGTAATGTCTAACATTAAAAGTATTAAATTGTACAAAGTTGGGCTAGTTTTAAGAAATCAAATGGAGAGAGATCAAGATGAACAAAAACCATCCATCAACAACGTTACACTAAGACATAGGTTTCATTTTGTCTCTCGCCTCCTTGCTTCCTCGACCCCGTGCTCTATTGCTTTGACCTTCTTTTCGAGCACACGAACTTCTCTTTGTGTGACTACCAACCTAGCCCTTTCTTTCTCCGCATTGTGTATCCTATCTTCTTCCCATGCCAGAAAATCCTTAATCTTCTCGTGCACACTCTTAATATAGCTAGGCCTCGTATAAAGCGACATTGAAATCCATCTTCTCGGGCACCATTTGTATCTCCCGCATTTTTCCACCATATTAGCCATAATATCTCTTAAACTCGTATGCTCCAAACTCTTGATAATCCAACAAAGCTTCTCAAGGAATAATGTGAGGAAGTCAGGATCGTGCATACTTTAATCCCTAGCGATGACCCCGTGTTTGTCAAGGACTAGCCTGAGCACAGGAATCACTTTCAACTTTACTTTGTAAACTTCAAACGTTCTCACAACATTGGAAAACTCATCCGTTGTTATGAATTTCAAAATAAAGTTAATTTT
This sequence comes from Rubia tinctorum, assembly GCA_032355605.1. NCBI lineage: Eukaryota > Viridiplantae > Streptophyta > Magnoliopsida > Gentianales > Rubiaceae > Rubia > Rubia tinctorum. The sequence continues at coordinate 13,679 of JAULKM010137434.1, forward strand.
CACACCTGATTTTGTGAATCCAATAGTTTAAATTTTACTGATTTATAGAATCAACGCATTGTTAAATTTTCACATTGGTGTTTTTGTGTGATTTAAGTAGCTCTTATATGTGTTGATAAAATTTGACAAGCTATGAATTTTTGTGACACAAATAAGGTTGGTAAGTTATCATGTTGATTAAATTTTAAGGTCTGGGTGGAATATTGTCCAATTTGTATGCACCAATTTCGTGCTATGCATACCATTCAAAAACTTCCTGCTATAACATTTCAGAAAATTACAACATTCAGCCCAATGTGGGAACTAGAGATTCCTAGATGTATAATAAACAAGGTTGACTTTGTTAATGTAAGATTATTTTATAAGTATAATTTTGATTCAAGACCCAAAAGTCTTGGGGCTAGCTAGACTCCACCTCCACCATCGTAGTTTAAATGAGATAGTTGACATGGTTGGTATGGGATGTTGTCTAGTTCAATGACAAAGTCTCCAGTGCATTTTAAACAATAAATTATTAATGATTGGGCCTTTTTAGTGGCTAGTTTCCCATTTGAGTTTTTACAAGTGTGTTCAAAATAAGAAAAAAATACAGATTTTCAAAGTAAAATAAAGAGCCTAACACAAAAGGAAATACTTTGGTAGGATATAAATCCCATTTCGCATTCTAACATGATATGAATACCACATGTGATTTTTATTAAAAACTAATTTGAAGGTAGTGAAAAAGCTAATTTTATCATAGAGCCTGGTATAGATATTTACCCAGTTCAACCCACATTTCGATGAGAAATTTGGTCACAATATTACACATGTAGAGGCCATCAAAGGTTTTGTCTGGACATCTTTTAAAACCTGGCCTAACAAAAGTTTCTCTTTTGTAGACAATATCATAGTTCATACATAGGTAAAATCTATGTGTATCCAATTTTTTTGTAAATTAATTTCAGGTTGTTCTGCATTCCTTTCTCATTTGAGGTTTTCCCATTGCAAATTTGTTGTAGGCTTCGTCAAGAATTTCACTTCTTTTGTAGATTAATGTCAGTATTTCCCCCCAATTTTCCAAGAACATAACTTGCTTCACTTTCACTAGATTGTTGACAAATCTAATTCCCCCATAGAAATACTTTTTCGAGGCTTTTCACACAAGAGTCGATGCCCATGTCCAATGTATTAAACCAATAAACTACCAGCAATATCATTTGCTCACATCTTGGCGTGATCATCAATATTTTAAGGTTAGAACTCATGTTTAGCATCGCCTTTAAGTACACAGGTAAAGATTGCATTGATTGAATTTATTTAAAACTCAAAAACCATAGATCATACTTGAGCGCCGAATATTCTTCTCTTCGATCACTCTTAAGAAGTTCCCTGTAGATTGCATTTTCATGAGGCTAAAGTTCGGAATCCTACGTGGTGTTGGAAAATAGTTTCATTAATAGGTGAGGTGTTTCTTTCTTTCAGAAATCTTATAATGTGTGGCATTTAGCTTTCCCAGGTGCTTAATCAATAATCTGGTACTAAGGGGTGAAGGATAATACATCATTTTCAGCCCTAACATTTTATTCTATTATTTTTAGATTTAGTAAAATGGGATGAAGAATATACGAAATACATAGTTTACAGGAAAACTTTTACATTCAGGTTTATGAAAGAAAAGGAAAATTTTTAATTACCTAATGCAAATTAAGCTTCCGGTTTAGTTCGTGCAATGAAAACGAAAGTATTTTAAAATGAAATTAATTAGCTAGGGAGAAAATATAAAAAGAACAAAGTACTTTCTAAATTTTATTTCAAACAAAAACGAATTTAATTTTTCCTAATTCTATTAATAACTATGACTATGTAAAGAAAAAAAATGAGTTAGAGAATTTTAAATGTTGACTAAAGAGGTTACCAATTGCCTTTAGTGATAGTCTTTTTGTTTTGGTCATTTCGCTCATTTGTGTCTATTTGGTGATAGTCAAGCAGTTATACATATTGCAGCAAATATGGTGTTTCCTTAGAGTACTAAACAAATTGAGATTTATTGTCATTTTGTCCATGATATTATTCGTTCTAGACAAATTTTTACTCATTGTATTCGTACTTCAAATCAATTAACTTATTTGTTAGCTTCTTTGGTTGAAATTTCTTCTTTATTCATTGGGTATTTGTCATTCCTCTCCGATGCGTCTATTTTATGATAGTCAAGCAACTACACATATTTCAACAAATCTTGTATCACATTAGTTTACTAAACACATTGAGATTGGTTGTCAATTTGTTCGTGGTCTTATTCAGTCGGGCAAAATTTTTAATCATCATATTCGTAATTCAAATTGACCAGTTGACCTTTTTACTGAAGTACTTGGACGACAACAGTTTCAGATTCTATTTTACAAGTTAGGCATTATTGATCCTCATGCTCAAACATGAAGAGGATTATATCAAAGATATTTTGATTAAGATTCCTTTCACCTTAGCTTCCATTTCCCTGTAGGAAAGGTTATAGATGGTAATCTCAGTCTCTTTGTAGGAAAAGTTTAGATAGTATCCCTATATATTGTGATCTCTAGTGATGATTAAAATCATTCTTTCATATACACGGGATTTACAACAGGTAAGCTTGGGGAAGAATATTTATCTTCAAAATTAGACACTAAATTTGTTGGATTAATTTTTAATCGATTCTTAACATTGTGTGATGTAATATTGGAGAGATTAGATAAGAAAACATCACTATTTATATAGAATATTTCAATAATCATTTAGTTTGGATTTCAAAATAATGTAATTTCACTCTAGATTTTTCAAATCTATGTTTTTGAATTTGATGATTTGAAAAATTCACACATTGTTAAATTTTCACAGTAGAGATTTCGAGCAATTTGAGTAACTCTAATTTTTTATTTAATATTAGTAGATAAAATTTCATGAGACATGATTTTTTGTGGAAAAAATAAGGTTGATAAATTGTCATGATGATAAAATTTTATGGTTGAAGTGGAAATTGTTCAAGTTCTATGCACCAATTTTGTTTATATATTGGGCCAAAATGGCAGCCCATTAAACGCGGTTCTACAATTATAATTGCCTTTAAAATAAAGAATGGCATGGGATAGCACTTTAAAATGAAAATTTTGATAAGGGAGTGAGTTCCAAACTCGGAACCTCTTTCGGGTCCTCATTAAAGGTGTTTCTCAGGAATTGTCTTTGATCGCTTCCTTTAGTCAATGGTTTTCCACTAGTGATCACACATTGATAAATTTTCACAATAGAGAATTCGTGCAATTTAAGTAGTTCTAATTTGTCATTTAATCTTTGTAGATAAAATTCCCGAGATATTACTTTTTGTAGAAAAAATAAGGTGGGTAAATTGTCACGATGATAAACTTTGTGGTCTGGGTAGAATATTGAGAAAGTTCAGTGCATAAATTTTGCCCAAAACGATGAGGAAAACAAGTCCCCGGACTGAGTACGTGCAGCTAGCCCCTCATCTCACACGCACGCGCACCCTGGTCTCCCTACCCCGCGCGCCAGCTCTCGATAGACCCCTCGCGTCCAGTGCTCCATCTCACCGCGCGGTCGCTCCGTGCCAGCGTGCCCAGCGCCCAGCTTCTCTGCGCACGGTTTCCAGCTTTCGCTCGTGGTCCGCCCGAGACTCCCATGTCACCGAGTGGCCAGCGTGCACCCACACACCTTAAACTCACTTGGACCCTTCTTCTCACCAACTTGTACTATAAATATCTCCTCATCTTATCTTCATAACCCAACCTTTCCTTGGTCGAAAATTGCTCTCCATAAACCCTAGATCTCCATCTTATTTAGCTTAATTAGTTCCTTGTGAGCATTGGATTGAAGCTTCCAAACTAATGTAGTAAGAACCTCTATATCTCTCTTTCTTGAAGAATTTGTTATTTAGCATTTATTGTGTTCTTGATGTTGAGCTTAACTTCATTTATGGTATGAGTTGTTTGAGAATATAACAGGTTTGTAAGATTTAGTGTTATGGTGTTAGGAAAGTGTACAATTTCTTAGCTCTTTGACATGAAAATCCAAGAACATGGAATTAGAACTTATTTTTATATAATGCGATGTTAATCTTGCTAGATGAGTGTGTTAATATTGTTTGTTCTCATATTCATCCTAAGGTAGCAATGAAAAATTGAACCTTTAATGTTGTTTGTTCTAGGTTTAGTCCAATAAATGCTTTGTTTGGTTAAATGGCTAGGCATTTGGAAGAATGCCTGTAGTTGTTATCAATTCTATGGTTCTTCATGTATAATTCCATTGACGAAATACCTATAGGCATTGTTTGTCTAGAGTGATTGCTAATGAGGTTTGCAAATGGTCGTTGTTTGTCTTTGTGAATTACTAATTAAGAAGAAATGAATGTCGATCTTTGAATACAAGTGATAGCATTCCCCATAGGTAATGAATGTGATAAGATGAGTGAATGGTTCTATGATCTACAAAAGGTTTGGAAGTGGAAATCCATTGCCCCCAAAGCTTCGTCTTTGTAGTTTTTACTCTTTTTCTTATGTTGTTGTATGATTAGCATAGTTACTTGACTTTTCTAGTTTTGTTGTTTTTACTTTCATAACTTAGGAACCCAAATAATCAAAACCCCCCCTTTTACTTGCTTTTATATCTATGTATATATATATATCTGGGCCTATACTCGCCCTTGTATGTTTAAACGCTTGGAAATATTCGTCCTCTCTGTGGGCGACCCCGATTTGCCAAAATATCTACTTAGTTGTATTTAGTAAACATTTTGGGCTTATAAATTGTATATTTGAGAGGTAGGGCAATGACCTCCCAAATTTTGCTCCGCTGCCGGGGAAGAGGAGTATATTTTTTTTGTGTTTAGGTATATTATGTGTGAGTATTTCCTACTTATTTTTATTTTCCTTTTCTCTTTGGTTGTTTTTGTTTGGAGTAGGTATTGCTTGAGTTCTTGGTGAATTTTTATCGAGAATCCTTGCAATATCATTCCGACTTTTTGAAAAATA
>JAULKM010137443.1:0-18675 GCA_032355605.1 Rubia tinctorum
TAACTCCTAAATTACATCATTTAAAAATAATTCTAAATATGAGCACACTACCTCATTAAAAAACCCAATGGGAAAAATAGTATATTGTTAACTCCTAAAAATACTAAACGAATAAAAATATAATAAATGACATTTTCTAATTCATATCACTTGTGCTACGGAAGAACAAAGCAAGCCTGACAGAGGAAAAAGGAACGCTAAGCCCAAAATGGGAAGACCCATACAAGATAGTGAAAGCGCACCGATCCAACTACTGTAAGTTAGAAAGATTGGATAGCAGCAGCGTCCCCAATACTTGGCATGTGATCAACTTAAGAAAGTTTTTTATCTAGATTCAAGGTGGAGGATAAGAAAAATCCAAATTGTGTAGGAGCCATGAGATGATCATTGGTGATGTTCGCATCTTTGTTTAGTTTAGAAAGAGATATTATCGCGACCATACATTATAATCCAAAAGCATCTTTTGAGTCAAATTACTTTCCATAGCCTTTAATTGCATTAACTTTTCAATTTTGCAAGCTATATATCTTACAAATTCATGGCCTTACTTGTGCAAGCCATAGATTTTTCACAAAGGCGGATATACTTACAAAAATAGCGACGTAATCGAGCAATAGATCTTGCCGTTCGCAGATACAAGCTCTCAAGTTTGCAAGATATAGATCTTAGAACTTTGTAAACTTAACTAATTAAGCCATTAATTTGAAAAAGGCAAATATGCCTACAAAGACAGCGACAAAAGCAAGTAATAGATCTTGCAATTTTGCACAATGCAAACTCTTAATTTGTAAGTGATAGATGTTGCAAAATAGGCACATATGCCAGCAGTATCAGTGATGGAAGCAAACAATAAAAAATATAACTTCGCATGGTGAAGTATTAAAAACTTAATCACGAAAGCAATAGATCTCTTAGATAAATAGACAAACGAAAAAGGGTAACTGCAAAAAGCGTATCAGTTTATGTTGATTCCAAAATATAAGTCATTTTAACAAAGGAGTACTACTTAAAAATTCCAAAAAAAACTCATACATCGAATAGAAGAAAAACTATCTGTGCTTGATGCGTGAGATGATCCAAAAGATGAGGAACCACCAAAACAACGAGATGGCTCAGCCTCATGATGAGATTGCTCAGCCCCACGATGAGATTGCTCAGCCTCGCGCTCATTATCTAAAATATTGTCATACAACCATTTCATGTACAAGTAGGCAGGATGCCGCGTTAGACCCCTTCGTTCCATATGACTGAGATACTTGGCATGGTATGCCTTAAAATTAGTTATTGGGCTAAATTCCTCACGACCAAGATGATAACATTAAAGTTTCTTGATACTCTCATTTGTAGCTATACAATTTAGAACTTGGTCATCTAGTCAGCGAATATGAAACTTGACAGACTCACACAAATTAATACTCTGCCTGGCGATATTCATAGTAAAGTCTCCGCGTCCAGTAGAACTATGAGACGATGATGGAAGGGCCTGGAGCTTATCCTTGTAATCAACACAAGCTTGTTTAAGCTGGTGTACACATGAGTCAAGATGACTGCACTCAACACAATGCTGATCATTGTCACTACATAGCTGAGTGTTCATAGTGAATCGTTCATTAAATCTACTTTGCCTCCCAACTGAAGAAGAATAAAGGTGATCACATTCATTTTTTTCTTCAATTGATCCAATAAATAATCGATGCGAGAATACTTCTTATCAATAATCAAAGTCTTTTAATGAGCTATATGGGCCTTACTTGCAGCAAAATTCTCAGCTTCCTCTTGCTGACCAAGCATTCTAACCATAGTCATCTGTTGGAGCTGAATAAGGTTGTTTTGCTCAGCACAAAATTCTTTCAACTCCCAGATTGAGTCTTTAGTATCCTTTAAAGTTTTCTTCCATCCAACTTCAAATTCATTGATACTAAGTAACATGCACTTCATGCGAATACCCAGCGATACCGCCCATTCTTGAACACAACTAGAAGATTGAGCGAAAGCATGTATACGTCGACAGATTCAAGATCGACTAAACTATGAACTATATCCTTTTCCAAAGATTCAATGCTATAGCCTTCAGGAACAAACTTTCTACAAGGGTATGTCGCGGAAGGAGGTGAAGTTTTTGAGGAAGAAGGAATTTTTCATCCAAGACATAATGGAATAGATTCTAAATTAGAAAAACGATCTACAGAAATAAGCTCAAGATATTCCTCGGATAGAGACTGAGTAGCTTCGCCCAATTTAATAGGGAAAAATAATGAGAAGACATAAACCCAAGATGATCATAAAAACAAACATTAGATCCCAAAGATTCGAGATGTTTCAAAAACTTACGGTCGACCAAAATATCAAAATCCTGCATGTAAATAAATAGAATGAGTAATTGAAAAATTATAATAGCGATACTAAGTTAATGTCTAAAATATTACACACATACAAAAGAGTATTGTTATGGATTACAAATAAAAATCGCCTCGAAATTCACAACACTAGAATAAACTAATATTAGAGGGAGTAGTAGTTGACTGCTGGACAACAAAAGTGGAGTTCAGCTTGTTCACAGCTTGAGCAGAAACCTCTATGATCGCATTGGCCTAAATATTAGAAGAAGGCGGCGGTGTACCACGGTAAGAAAAGGGAAGATCTTCAAAAATAATCAACTTTGCACTTCTCCAGCTCGGTCAAAGAGGGAAAAGAATGAAAACCAGTAAGATGAGGTAGCAAAGCATAGGGATGACCACCATCAGAAATGCACCTAATAAAAGGCATCATTAAGCATAAATTTCTGTTTCTCTAATGCTGTCTCAGATTTAGATAACTCAGGAAACTTTGTAGCTTAAAGGTAGGGTTCGTCTTCGCAATTCAAATAGATCTTTGCAGTAACCAACATCGCAAGAAGAGGTAGAAACTTCCTTAAATAGCTGGAAGAAAGACTTTGTCTTAACTAGCCGATCAACAAGAACATACGGGTTTCTGGGCAAAGCAGGACCATTAGTCCGCATCTCCTCCAGTGCGGAAAGAAGCTTCTTGGATTCCTTCTCAGCGGCCTTCTCACACTCCTCAGCACTTTGTGCACACTCATTAGTAGCTTTGAGGGAGACCTATATAGCTGCACACTTCTCCTCATTTGCATGATATTTTCAAGAAGCGAACTGTCTTCCTTTGAGAATTGCACAACTCAATCGCTGACAAACTGGAGACTCTTACCAACCTGATCACATTTCCATAAAGACCCATAAGTAAACCTAATAGTTAGAAGTCAAAATAAAGGAATATGAAATCAGAAAAATAATAATTTCAAAGCGGTTAATGAACATACCACAGTCATTGTTTCTGGGAGAAAAAGTTTGGATAAAGTCGCAGGAATAGTTACTTCTACCATCAAGCTATGACTTCTTAATGGAAGTCTAGGATGAGAATGTCTAGTACACCCCCTCTTCTTAGGGAGCTCTAAGGTGCTTGATGATCCACCATTACAATCCTCCTTCTTTCTTCTTGTGGAGGTATCAGTGGCATTGTTAGAAGCTACCTCTCCACCTTTAGTGACCATAGTTTCAATAATTATTAACTGAGAAGTAGCTTCGGCAGCATTCTCTTGGGAGGTAACAGTTGCAGTGTTGTCATTGTTAGGGCAATCGTAGACTTCGGTGCTTCATTCTCATCATTAGAGAAAAATGTCCTCTCAATGGACTGCTTAGCTAAATCCATATCTGTGATCCAGTGTACAAAACAAGTCGGATAAACATGCATAAATGATGGAAAATTAAGAAGAATAAGGGATAAAAATAAGTAGAAGAAGGGGAAACAATAAGATAACGATAAACAAACATCTTTGCTCTCAGTACCAGCATGGCAAAGACAGATCCAATGTTTACCGACTGTTAATACAACTTCGGACTTAGACGAACCCCTTCCTTAGGAAGTTTGGATTTGGGAACATTGTAGTTCCAAATTGAAAAAGCTTGTTCCCTCCCATTACTAGGTTTTTTTTAAAAATTTTACACCATACACCACAATTATTAGGAAATTCACTGACAAACTCGAGATTTGGAATGACGGGATAAAGGGTGAATTTTCCAGATGAGTTTTTCACCTTGCGAAACTGATAAAGGCTACAAAATAAGTCAATCGGAAAAGGTACTTGAGCTGCCTCACACATATGATAGAAGAGAACAATAATTGAAACATCCTTAGGGTGAAGCTTAGATAATTCGACCTGATAATGTGAGAGTAAGTCTAGAACGTTCTGAAGTAAGGGAAAAATGAGTCCAAACTTAAGATAATCTAATTAGCAGGAGATAAAAGCAGGAGGAGGGGTACGAAAGCTTTCAGAGTGCTTAAGAGCCCTAAGCTCATATAATGACAAAAAAGGAAAATTATGCTTTAGATTTTCCAAGTATTAATCGGAAAGAATGCAACTAACGGTAGAAGAATCGATGGGTTGGTCGGAATCCTGCCTGGAATTGACATCGTCAACAGGGACATCTTTTGCGGAAGTTTCGACAACATTAGATGTAGACATTTGGGTAGTGAAAATTCCTTAGATTCAAACGACATTTCTACCAATTACAATCACAGAATGTAAAAAGGAATATTCCATCGATATGTAAAAGAAAGAACATAGATAATACGCTAGAAAAACAACTGGAGAACCTTTAGACCAAGATTGAAAAACAAAATTACTGGAAAACAGACACCCTGCAAATTCAAAACTACAAAAAATGTTTTAGAATGGAAAAAACAGATGGAGAACTAAGGAACATACAAGATTAATGGATTATGATGAGATATCGAAGCAATAAAGAAGGAGAGAAGAATATGAAGAATTCAAAAAGGGTGCGGTATTTAATTAAACAAAGTGAAACGCCAAAAGTAATCAGAAAGTAATAATGACGGCCTGAGAAAAAGCGAGTTACCTTTTTAGGAATTTGAGAAGGCGGCTGTGCATGAGTGGAGATAATACACTAAATAGTGACAGTTAAATCACAAAAATCAAAGCAATTATAAAGGAAGAAAATGTAAAGCCAAAAGAGGAAATCTCGAAATTTCAACAACGAATAAGAAGGAGAAAATCTCGGCTCTAAGATCGCAATAGCTAGAATTTTATCACAATCCTTATAGTTTCAAATTTCAAAGGGTGGACAAATCAATTGGTTGATAAACAGAGCTAAGAAGTACACAACACTTCGCGACAGTAGTTCAAGTGGCTACGATAACCAACAAGTTATTACAGTTCAAAAAATGAACGGAACAATAGTTCGTTTACAACTTTCAACCACAGTCATAGCTTCGTGTTTTACTAATTTCGTGGCTGGGAGGGCTTATGTTGTATACCTAGCCCAACAACTAGAGGTTGCTGGCTTCTAGGCCAGCCCAATCTTTAATTGCGAATACACAAAAGCAAAGTGTACAAGGTTCAGCCCATGGTTCAAGTCAACCACGAACCGATAAAGTCGGAACTAGGTGGTCGTGGATTTAACCAGAAATCAAGAAAGACAGAATTAGGACAAGCACTTAGCGACAAACCAAAAATATAGTGACTATGATACAATCCAATATCTTAAACCCTAGTAATGCAGAGCCATGACTACGATAGACTATAAATACAAGAAGAGCAACACTAGCTCAGGTAAGTGAGATTGAACTAAGAAATTCTAATTCTTTGATGGAAAGGCACTGACCTGATCGTCAGAGCACATACCGGGATCTGTTTTGCAGGAAAGGACATTTTACGGTGAGCAACTGCTATTTTTCTTGGTCAGGAATGCCACATCAGTTGAGGAAAAGGATGAAGAGTTAGCCTAGGATATTGTGACCAAAGGGAAGGATATTGAGGAGAAATTCGTTGTGCCAAGACCGAGATTGAATCTCAAACCTTATCCCCGCCTCACAAGAATTCCAAGGTGGCGGAGATTCCTATATATTTGTCGGAACTACCATTTTTGGAGGCTTTGAAGGATAGGAGAACAAATGAGGACAACAAAGACACCTGCGAAGCCTTTTGTGGATGCGAGGTCAACATTTTACTCTTAAATGCTATAAATTAAATTCCTAGGTATGCTAAATTTCTTATGGGATTGTGTACCTTCAATAGGAAACAAAAAATAAGGAGTAAGAATAAGAGTAGAAATAGTGAGTATGTCTCCGCTATGTTTGATGATGAATTGCTTCCTAAATGTGATGATCCGGGAATGTTTACAATCCATTGTGTGATATGAGGAAAATGTGTTTACAAGGCCATGCTAGATTTAGGTTCTTCAATTAATGTGATCCCATATCCTTTATATGGGTGTCTAAATTTAGGCACTTTGCAAAAACTAGGGTTGTTATCCAACTAGCCGATCACTCTAGCACACACCCAAAAGGTATCGTGAAGGATGTGTTGGTGAAAGTGGACTCTTTGACATTCTCCGTCGATTTTTATGTCCTTGATATCGAAAATGATAATCATGCAAAGCCTATCCTATTAGGTAGGCCATTTTTAAAGACTTCAAGGACAATAATCGATGTGCATAAAGGAACCCTAACCATGGAGTTTAATGGACAAAAATTAGAATTCGACACTAATAATTCTATTGATCATCCTAGTATATACCTATCTTGTCAAGCTGTTGATGTCGTTAATGATGTAGAGCATGAGGTTTTTAACCCCAATGATGGTAGTTCCTTAAATGTTGCCCTAGATAAGGCTTTGAATTATGCTTCTATTTCAAATGTTGTTAGTACTAACTTGAAAGAAAACAACAATGATGAAGACTCTCTTGGGGAAGCAACATATGACACCTCTCATGTGTCCATGGGAAAGCCAATAAGAGTGGGTTTCCCTCCTTCTCGTGAGAAGACTTTGGTGCAAACCACAACCGAAAGTTCTTAAATGTTCATCCCTTGGAGAGGAGAGAAACCCTCAATTGATCTTTCAAATGAGATTACCATGGAGAAAAAACCGGAGTTGTTGGACATGTTGAAGGAACGTGAGGAAGCCCTAGGGTATGTGCGCCGAGTTTTGTGAGGGGATGATGTGGATCCTGAAAGCTTTGTCCCAGATTGAGGAAAAGAGACCGATCTCTTTGGTTCATGTTGTGAATAAGTCTTAGTAGGGGAGTAAGTCATGCCGATGACGTTAAATAAAATTGGTCTTGACCATCCGGATCGTCATTCGTGACCTTCCATTGATGTTGTTTAAATTTGGTTTTTGTCATTGTTTTTCATTATTTTGTCATATTATTTTCACGGTTGTGTTTTTCCATGATTTTTAGCAAAGTGAAGTGCATTGAATTGGGTGGATGAATGAATCAAGGCCTTGAGAAAGGAAGAAAATCTTGGAAATTTGGTAACTAATTTTTTTTCTAATTATTGGGAACCCTCTCTGTCGCAACGAACAATAGAATTTTGCAACTCCCAGTAAATGTGTATCGCGAGTCGCAAAAATGGGTTGTGAGTTGCGACTGAAATCAGAAACTTTTGGAAAAATTGTGAACTCTTAGCAGCAATCTTCATGAGTTGTGAAGAATTTTTTGCGAGTCACATCAATTCCTTGGAAGTCGCGACAAGAATTGGAAACATTTTTTGAAAAATGTAACTCTCCGGGAAAATGTTTTGCGAGTCACAGAGGTCCTGTCAGGAGTCGCGAACAGAATCAGAACTTTTCTAAAAAATTGCATGTCTCAGGTCCATTATGTTGCGAGTCCTGACTGTCCTGACTATCCTGCATGATTCGCGATAGAAGTTTGACTTCTGAAAACCTTTTGACTTTTCTATCGCGAGTTGTGGTACGTGCCCAGATTTAAAACTAAAAATGAGAAGAGAGTTTCATTTTCCCATTTCTCTCCTTTAATCGGTCATTCTCGACCTCTAAGCAACTACTCCTCCACCATTGCTCCACCATTCTTGCCATAAGTCACTCCTATCTCTAAGGGATTTCATCCTCTTCCCATTCCCAATCCATTTCAACCTCAAAGTCACTCCCAAATCACCCCTAAATTCCTAAAATCTGAAACCCTACATTTTGGGTATTTGAAATTCTCCTTGATGTAGGCTTTAATTACATCTGGGTTCACTAGATTCAACATCCTGCACTTTTATTTGGTACAGTTCCTCACTTAATATTCTTGAATTGTGATATTTGTGTAGACGACGATTTTTGTGAATTTGTGGAATTTATGAAAATTTTGTGATAAGTTTGTGTTAATTGTATGGACTTGGATTGTTAGGAATGTGATTATAGCTTAGTATTTATTTATATGCTTGATGGATGATGCTTATGCTAGTTTAGTTCGGTAAAGAAAAATAGGATTGTTGGAATTGTTTAGTTTCAATTAGACAAAATGTTAATGGCTATGGATGTGATTCTAGGAGATTGCATAACTAATTTTTGGCTATATGATGATCTCAATTTATTGGTGATTTTAAATACATGACAAAGCATGGTGTGATAGGACATATGCATGTTGATAATTTATCAAGCAATGAACTTTGATTGGATTTTATATGTATTGACATATAAACATTCTTGCATTTATATAGTTACCTTTTGTTAATTGTAGTGTGTCGACTGCATCACTGTGACTGTGATTGCTATATTATATTATGATTTTTGGATGTTTGTCAACACATGTATATTTTTGTCAGATAATTTCATAGTGATGATTGCATGATCACATCTTCTTATGTCCTTGTAAGTTTGACATTGTTTGGCCCGAAAGAGACAGTGCATTACTCAAGGCGCGAGTTCATCCGCTCAACCTCCACCTCTACCATTGGCTCTAGAGCCAACCCTGGTGCCACCTCCAGACAGATTTATGGGTTTGCACCGGATCACCGACAAATATGCGGAGAGGTGGGAGAGGTTGGCTACGCGAAGAATTTAATAGGCCAATTTTGTCAACATGTGAGGTTTAGAGATATTGGTATTGAGAGATCAAGTCCTTTGTCTCCTCATCAAAGGATGTTTAGGAGGATTCATGAGCCGGAGTGCACCCACGTACGGAGATACACCCTAAAATTCCTCTTCACAGTGAGAGTTTATTGCTTAAGATGAGATGAGCTCTGTGAGCCATTTATCAGGTTTCATCTCAAAAACATATTTCTTTAGATGACCTCCTCTCGGACATTGAGGCAGCATTTGGTTTGGACACGACAGATATCAGAGCGTGGTTTGACTTAAAGACCCCGATTCCCTCTTTTCAGGATGATGTAGCCTTCTGGTATATCATCACCATGAAGAGAGCTTGGGATATGAGGGAAAAATAACCTCATCATCCATCCCGCTCTCTACTTTGTGAATCACTTTTTGATGGGCACATTTTTTGGACAAGAAGAGGCGACGAATTCGCCCAACAATGACATCCGCTACATATGGAACTTCACGAGTTAGGGCACATGCTACGAGAATTGATCTGGGTTGTGGGTTGAGAGAGTTGTCAGCATGGCGAAGAAGGTAAAGGGTGAGATATCAATGGGAAGAATGATCACCCTCCTCGCAGACCACTTGCGGATCACCTCGCCTTAAGGTTTTCTGCGTCTAGGAAAGGGTGAGTTATACATCATCACTCTGTCAAGAATGGCGAACTACCACCTCATCCGGGCCACAACTGTGCTGGCCATATACCAGTAGTTGTATAGGAAGAGCGGGATCACCTTTATGAAGCTTCCTTAATCCCAGTGGACCAAGATGGAGGTCGACACACCTGTTATCGACTTAGCGATATAGTCGGACGCACTATGCGTGGAATATTTTGAGTGGCTTCTAGGACTGCCTCCGATTCCAGTCCAAACCGAGGAGGACATCCTTCTTTTCACCCAGCCTCCACCGCAGGATAAATATGTGCATGGTAGACCACATTTTTTCCCCAACCACAGCCTGAGCCGATGCAGGAAGATGCATATGATTAGTTCCCTCTGCCTCCTCCGGAATTTTGCTCAAGATTGATGTAGACAGTGGAGGTCAAATTTTGCAAGCAGGCCAAGCACAATATTTTTATATCCCGGAGCTTGATGGTCATGGATGACGAGATTGATCTCTTTCCTCCCAGGTCTATCACATGCAGACGCAGATGGGTGGAACTCTAGTCCTGGAGCCCGAGTCAGAGAGGCATCGGGAGAGGCACAGGAGGAATGAGGATTGGATTGCAAAGTATCAGCTACGCTACCCTTGTGATGGCGGTTCTTCACCCCATTCTTGCTTGTGAGTCATTTTTACTTCCCACTAGGATTTTTATTTCTATATTTTTTGTCATTTATGTTTACATTGAGGGCAATGTAATGTTTTAAGTGTGGGTAGGGGTTGAATGGCTTGCATGCTTGTAATATTGATCTTGAATGTTTTTTGCTACTTTCGATTGGAAAATATGAAAAATAAAAAATTGAAAAATTGAAAAATTTTGAAAAAAGAAAAAGAAAAATAAAAAAAATAAAAAAATAAAAAAATAATTTGCTAAGTTGAAAATCCAAGAGGGCAATTTAGGCAACATTGGGGACCTGGAAAGGTTGAAAACCTGAAAGGGCATCCTAGGTAAAAATGAGAAGCTAAATGTGGGTGAGATGTGAGCCAAAGAAATGTGATGTGTGACTAGGATGAAACCTGAAAGGGCTCCTAGGGAAAATGAGAGTAAAAATTGTTACGATTCTACTCATTTTTCGGCATTGGAGTCATAAGGTTGCGGTTGACACATGGATGGATCAAGTAGCCTAACATCAGATGACTTCTTGGGATTGGTTACTTATCAGGGAAAACGAAGTAGGGTTAGCAAATCTTGATTTTTGTGAACTTCGTTTTGGTTTATATATTGGTATGAAGTGATGTATGTGCTTGAACCTTTGATATGGCATTGGCTTCATTTGTGCCATTGGACTTGTGGGATTATAAATTTGGGACTTGAAAATATTTTTATGGGCATTAGTGAATTGATAGGTGGTAGGTTTGGTAGATTTAGGAATTGGGGTTGTGTGTGAAAAAATTCTCATTCTCATTTGATTTTGGGATTCATCCTATTGAGTGTTTTCGTGACGTGTTGATTGGGGGGATTATTAGTGTTAGGATGTGGATATATGAATCTCTTTGTGTTCTTGAATCTTTTCTTACTCGAGGACTAATAAGGTTCAAGTGTGGGGAGATTTGATGTGTCCATTTGGGAAGTTTTGGACTTACTTTTGACCACTTTTGTTATCTAGATCTTGTATTTTGCCTCAAAATTTTCTTTGGATAGTTAAGAGAAACTTTTGTGCTCTTATTACTTTTCTAGAGAATTTTGTGTGACAAGGCAATTATATCGAGATGAAAACAGTGATGACCTCAAAGAGTAGCCTTCGAAGAATTGAAAAGAATTGAAGTGAAGAGGAAGTTATGAGACAAGAAGAAGAAAGAAATGAAGATGCTGCATTTGGCTTCTGTCACAAGTCGCAATGCATGTGTCGCGAGTCGCCACAAACGTATGACTAGAATCTCTTGTTAATTTTCTTGTACTATAAAAGGAAAACATTATCCTCTCTCTAGAAAAAAATCTTCTTTCCGATCTTTTCCATTTTAAAACCATAGTTTTCTCTTAGTTTTTCATCTATATTCATCTTTCTTTATGTTTGGTTTTCTTTGGATAATTAGTATGGATTGTAGTGGCTAAGTTCATCACTTGGGAGCAATTGATTGAAGCTTCCAAATGAATGAAGTGCTTATATAACCCTCAGTTCTTTGTTATGTGCAAATGTAACCCTGAGTTTTTTGAAAGTGCGGATATACCCAAAACCATTGAAGTGAGCGGCTGTACCCAAATAAATTAGGAGGAAAAAAGTGGGTACTCGGGTATAAATTTACATATTTTTGGCCGGTCATGGGTATATCTGCACTTTTGAAAATCGACCATGGGTATATTAGAACTTTTGAAAAACTGAGGGTTATACTTACACTTTCCAAAGAACTGAGGGTCATCTAAGCATTTTACTCCTTCCAAACCCATGTAATGAGAACCTCTATTTCACTCTTTCTTGTAGAAATTATTACTTAGTATTTATTGTGTTCTTAATGTTTATGTTTACTTCATTTATGTTACTGGTTGTTTGAGAATATGAAGTGTTTGTATGATTAAGTGTTAGGGTGCTAGGAAAGTGTACAATTTCTTAGCTCCTTGACATGAAAATCCAAAAAACATGGAATTATAACTTCTTGTTGTGAAAATGATTTTAATTTTGTTAGATGGGTATGTTAATGTTGTTTGTTATCATAAGTTTGCACAAAAAGGTTAAAATTTGAATGTTGATTGTTCTAGGTTAAATCTAATAAATTTTGTGTTTGGTTAAATGGCTAAGAATTTGGTAAAATGCTTGTATTTGTTATCAAATATATGGTTCTTCATGTATGATGCCATTGATGAAATACGTTTATGGAATTAATTGTCTAAAGTGATCATTAATGAGGTTTACAAGTAGTCGTTGATCGCTTTTTTGAATTACTATTAAGAAGAAATGAATGTTTATTTTAAAAATTGAAGTGATAGCATTACCCATAGGTAATGAATGTGGTGGAATTGGTGAATGGTTCTATGATCTGTAAGAGGTTTGAAAGTGAGAATCAATTGCCCTCAAAATTTTGTCATTAATTGATTTTATCATGTTTCAGTAGTTTGTTGCATGACTAGCATAATTACCTTTGATTTCTAATTGTCTTGTCTTTACTTTCACAGTCTAGGAAAACCAACCAAAACCCCCCCTCTTGCTTTTATCTCTCTCTCTCTCTACCTTATATGCATGAAACCTTAGGAAAATTCCCTGATTTTTCACTATCTACTTAATTATATTTATAAATCACTTTAGGGCTTATAAATTATAACTTTGAGAGCTACAATGATAACAGATCTGGCAGGGAGGCTGAGTACTGGATCCATCGGTGACCGAAGGAAAAGAGCAAGATGCAACATTGGCAGCAAAACCCGATATGGTTGCATGAAGTTCTTGAATCTGGGATTTTTCCTGAAGTAATATGCCAAGAAGTTGATGGGATGAGACACTTCCTGAGTGAATGTTGAAGACAGTATGGAAGGAAGCATAAGGGGAATCAAGACCTTTGAGAACACACTCGACAAATTCATCGTCAGAGACAAAGTGAGAACATTCTGCCAGTGAATCCAAGAGGGCATGCTTCTTCTCCACATACACTACAAGAAAAATGACCTATTAATTCGCCCATTTTACCTTGGGTTTTTAGCTAATATCAAATAAACGAGGTAGACAGTTATTTTATCTCGGTTATTTTTTTGAAGTAAAAGATATTATTTACCTCGATCATAAAAAAACTGAGTTAAATAATTGTATTTACCTCGACTCTATTGAAACCGTGGTAAATAAATATGAATATCGAAGTAAATAATATGATCGACATATGTGCAACGTTGGTAGTGTTGGTCAGATCAAGCAAACGTAGTTATTTGTGACATGACCGACCTCTCTCTCTTTTTTGATTTGACCGATTGTTAGATGACGACATGTAGCGACGTCGCATCAGTCGGGATTTAGTTTTTAAGTTCAATTGACCAAATCTAATCATAATACCCAAAATATATCTGCCCATTTTAAGAAGCCTCTTCAAGTAAGGTATTGAAATAATTCAATCATAATACCCAACAACTTAGTGAAATTGTTCGATTAAGGTAGTGAAATAATTAGAGAAACAATACTGCTCATGAAAATATCCTTACAATTATTATAAAAATTCAATTAATAATTTTATAAGTTCCAAGAAAATAGAAATTTTTTCAATCAGCTCGCAGTATGATGACATTGAAGACAATCGGGCCCCCAACTTCTGTAACCTCGAAGAACAAGGTGTCTCCAATGCATAGGAAGTTTCCAGAAAGGAACTCGCCCAAACCCTTTGGGGATAGGGCCTTAATCTTCCCACCTCCTGAGTAGTTCATTCGTCACTCTATCCCGTAGTACCTTAGCACAATGGGGATCTTCTCATTTAGCAGTAGTGGCACAACATCCCTCGGGATGTACTAAGTCATTGACAAAAATATTCATTAGAAATGTATGTGAATATATATTTATATGTATAAGCAATTTGAAACAAATAATATTAACTTCAATCACCTTACCAAAGTTGGAGTTTCCCCAAAATTTTGCTGCTTTAGAGTGCAGTAGAAACTTGGGCTATTAACACCCATCATATGATGTTCAAGGTCGAAGAAAGCAGACTATGGGTTGCTCCGTTATGCGGTGAATTGTACGAAAACCAAAAAATATATAATTTGTTTTTTAGTGTGAAGATGTTTTAGTAAATGTATATGTAAATTGGTAAAATACTGGAAAAAAGGGCTGATTAGAAGATCCTTCACCAGCCATTAGTCCTACATGAAAAGTGTAAATGTTATGTGCGAATTGGCCTATGGAAAGCAAGGTGCGACGTCGCTAATGAGTCACAGTTACATGTCGGTCCTTATCAGTGATGTGGTTCATATGTACATGCGACATTGACATGATCAACAAAAGTAAGGTCGCATATATAAATACAAAGTAAATTTAGATGCCATAATGTGACATCGGTAATATTTCGGTCATACCGAGGGTGAGATTGATATAGATGAGACGTCTCATACTTAAGAAAAATCTATTAGAAATAAGAATATGTGACGTCGCACTATACTCGCATAAATCGAGTTGTGACAGATATATTACCAACGTCGCAGATATCAGAGGAAGCTACAGGATGAAACACATAACCCAAAAATAATTGGAGCTTTATCAGCATACAACTAAACAATAACCCTATGGAGACATACCAACACATAGTACCTACGGGTACAGTCAAGGAAAGTTTACACTCCCATAAAAAAACTAGATAACCAACAAAACATAACACATTCCCAGACAACAGATTCAACAATGTAAAGTAGCAATTATAAAAATTATGTGTTAGGAGATTAGAAAAATCATACCTTTTTCCAAGAGAGAAGATAAGGGAGGGGGGAGACTGTTGAAATTTGCGGGAAACTTGTGAAGGGCAGCTTGAATTGATTGTTATGGTCCTCCCCTATTTAAACTCATTCTGGAACGACATCGTTTTGAACCATTGTGAAGTTCGCCTTGCATAGTGTGACGTCGCACCAATGTCGATTAAGGCGGCATCGTGTCAACCCCTTTATCGACGTTGCAGACTTACATTGGCCTAACAATTTGAGCCCACCAAGCAGCAGTAACCAGTTCAAATTTATTTACAATTTTTGTTTGCAACAACAATTTGCTAGTTTCAGACTGATTGAAATAGATTATTCATGACACACAAGTCTTTTTCAGTTCTTTTAATGATACTATTATTAAACTTTGTCCATATGAAAGGTTAATATTAAGGATATATGATATTAAAATGACATTCAATAGATAGATTATAAATTCATGATTTAAGATTAAAGTAAAAATAAAATAAAAATGGTTCCAAATACAATGAACTTGTTTTGTATAAGTGTTCAGATGAAGTCTAGGCTAAACAACTAATTATATATAATAGGGATGAATTTCAACAATAAAGACTATAGGCCTGCCACCATTGACCAGATCAAAGTAGAGCTTGTCCCCAACCCTGAGTTCCTCATCTTCAAGAAACTGCATGAAACCCTTTAGCGTCAGGGTCTTCATCATTTGGTTCCCTGAGTAATGCATGTGGTATTCCCATCCATTGCACCTGAGAACATCATGCAACTTGTACGGTGGCAGGAGCTCCACAATTTGGCTAGGTACGTATTGAGTTTTAAATAGAAACTACATTCAGTAATTATGAAAGTAATTTATAGAATTTTTTTATTGATTATAAATTTTATGTGTAATGGAGATTACTTATCAGAATGGGAATTGATCCGAAGTTCGCATGGGTCAGTGTGTGGACAAAATGTGTAACGATATCGCCGAATATAGTCTGTAGACGGTGACCATCCGAATCTCTATCGATCTGTATAGGTCAAAAAAATTATTATAAATTAAATTAGAATAAAAGTAATAGAAGAAGAGTCCAATTATTTATAAATTTAAGAACGCTCAACTGAATCGGGTAACGGTTCAAACTAGCACCATGATTCCTAAAATTCACATTGTAAAGATTCGATAGAAATTAATTAAACATGTAAGAGCGACGTCGCATATGATTTGGTAATATCGATTTGTTAACCAATCTGAGTACGATGTCTCAGACTAGCTAAACTGCAGAAAATATGAATGCGTGATATCACATTACAGAAGTTCAAACTGAAGATCAATCGATGTACAAGCGATGTTGCATTCATGGAAAGGGGATACACTAACAACATTAGAAAAATGGCAGAAAGAAAGACCCCAAACCAAATAAATTGGGCGACATTAACAGGGTAAGACATAAAACTCACATTCTAACACTCTAGAACCTAATCCTAGAACCCTAATCCATGGAAACTTCAAAACATGAAGCAAATAACACATTCATATACCATATAAATAACAATTTCAATGATAAATTAAAAAAATTAATGTAACCACATGTTGAAACCATACCTTTGAGAAGATAGGCAGGGGGACAGTTGAAATTTGAGGGAAACTTGAAAGTTTGAAGTAATGTATGAGGTGGGCTCCACGTATATATATATATATAGTCGCGATGTCGGGTACTCTAACCGTGGGCCCACTAGTATAGCAGTGGGCTTGTGTTTGATCAACTGCGATGTCGCATATCAATTGTAATATGTGAGATTGGACCTAATTATTACCGATGTCGGCAATACACAAAATGGCTTCACCAATTCAGCCCACTAGAATAGCAACTAGGCCCGCGTTTGAATGAGACAAACATAATTGACCTTAATAATGGTTAACAATATCTTAGATACTACTATTTGAAATTGATAAATGTCCATAAACTTTATTAGCGTCCGGTTCGATCGAAATCGATTTCAACACAACCGGTGACCTTTTATGCTTTTACAATTAGGTCCCTCCAACATGGTGGGGGAGGACGATATGCAAAATTGGAGATACCCAATAATTTAAATCACATTGTCACAAGTATTTTGTTCTGACTTAGGCATCAACGAACAAGGATATTCTTCTCCCATTTTTTAGTATTCTATTAAAACCTTTACTATGAGCGTTATTAATTAGAAAGATAAATTTCACCACTTAGAATCGGACGAAATTACACATTCTTGATTTTTTATGAATTAAAAACATAAGGAAAATTCGTCCATCAATTTTTTTAAAGTGCTTACATTTGGACTAGAGTTAATTGTTTATAATTACTTACAAGTATGCAAGGGCTAATCCTAAGATCATGTGGAAGTCTTTGTGGGAGTAGTTGAAATGCAAAATTGGAGATACCCTTATCAAATTCACCATGTCATGAGCACGATGTTCCGATTTAGTATTGCACTAGTTAATGGAGCATGACCAAAATATTCTCAGACAGTGTATGACGAAACTTTGCAAAAATTACACTATCACCCAAACTTCGTCGCATGTTCAATACGATTCAATAGTGTGCACCCGAATATTGAGATAAATGTTTGATATGGTGATTATGTAAATTGTCTAAGACTGGCATGAACCGGGGTAATCACCCGTAATTTTTGTTAGCATTTCATTTATACCCTTACTATCAGCGTTATGAGAATGATAATTTCCACCACATAGAATCAAATGAAATTTTATATTCTATGTTTTTTATGAAATAAATTGGTAATAAAGTTTCGTCCATCAAATTTTATCAACCGCTGGTACATGGTGTAGAGTAAATTGTAGATATTTACTCACAAGTATACAAGGGTCATTCATCGGTTAGTATAATTTTGGGTGACAAAGTTTCATTTTGGGATGATCGTAATGGAGTTTGGGACAACCGGTGAAATTTTCATTTTTGGACTTAAGTCCCTCCAAGAAAGCAGAAGAAGTCAATATTGATGGTTGCCTATAAGTATACAAGGGTCATTTGGGATGAAATTGTGGAAATCAAAGTGGAATTAAACCAATTTCTTTATAAATCTCAGTTATTATGAGTTTGATTAAGGATGGCAATGTTTATGTTCTGGAAGATTGGAATCGAATTTGGGGCAACCGGTGTACTTTTTGTTGTTTACACGTAGGTCCCTCTAAGAAAATGAGGGAGGTCGAAATGTAAAATCGGAGATAAGAATTTTTTAATTAAAATTTTGACGACAATGTTGTTCTGCTTTGGGCATAAATGGGTT
This sequence comes from Rubia tinctorum, assembly GCA_032355605.1. Taxonomy (NCBI): domain Eukaryota; kingdom Viridiplantae; phylum Streptophyta; class Magnoliopsida; order Gentianales; family Rubiaceae; genus Rubia; species Rubia tinctorum. The sequence continues at coordinate 18,186 of JAULKM010137443.1, forward strand.
GACAGAAGGGCCACAATATTAAAACTGAGTATTTTATGACACTCTTCAAAATAAAAAAGGTACTTCAAACGATGTCACATTATTTCGTCTCCCGTCGCCTGCCTTCTTGATAAGGCCGACCTTGCATGCATGTGGCTGCCGACGTTTGCTTTAACGATGTCACAACTATGATCTTATCTGGTCGGCCCTCTAGGTTTGACCGACGTCGGCCACCAAAATTACCGACGTGGGTTCAAAACAAAGGTAAGAGATACTTTTTACCTAGGTTATGAACCATGGTAAAAAAAGGTACTTTTTACTCTGGCTGTATTTGCCTTGGTTTTTCTTGGACTAGAAATTGATATAAAAAGTCTTGCATAACTGAGGTAAAAGGTCTGGTTTCTTGTAGTGTGATGAGACGTCAAATGCATGTATTTTCCGAAGCATTTAACATCTCTTTTGTTATATTTTTGTTGGAATATTGCTAGATTTAGGTAGGTTTACATCATAA